>JALGPY010000076.1:0-250897 GCA_023055425.1 Linanthus parryae | reverse complement strand
CCTCTTTTATTCTTTTGATTGATTGTAATTTTCAGTTAGTAATATTAACGACTATTTTCGTTGTTACAATACCTTCTTTGATAATTGACTATTTTTTTTTCTTTTCCAAATGCGAACTCATTAACATATTATTATTATTTTATTATATGAATCAAAACCAAAAAATCATTTTTCAGAAAATAGAAAAATATAATTTAGTAAAGGTCAATCGGCTCAGCGAGTATACCACCATCCTCATTAAGCAAATTGAGCAGCAAAATATTTCTTTAATTTACTGATGTTTATTATTTTGTTTATTCTTTATGTAATATTTTGGCAAGGAATACAAAAGACATCAATTTTATAGGTGTGGATGATTTTATTGTGGTTTCCACATTTCGCCGTGCGAACATACTAAAACATGTTGGCCTTTTAATGTTGATAATAGAGTGGTGGTCAAATTAGAATCGGTAGACTCTATCAAATTAAGGGCTGAGATTAATTTACATTAGCCCTCACATGCACACGCCTCCACTTACCACAGCAACAGAACATTCTCGACGAAGAACAGAGCAATGAGAGGAGAGACATGACGAAGAATTATCTGGGGACATAAGCTTTCTCTTTGGAAATGGCAAATCTGAGACCTCGTGGGTTCACTGTTCACCAACATGCCTCAATAAGAAGACAAACTATGCTGCCTAATTACAAAAACACCACAGAGACAGATCTTCACAATCCAAGCCGCAATACTCAAAGAAGAAAGGGCATTCCCGTCAATATCGTTTGGGGAATTCATCATAGCTGGCACAAACAAAGGGCATTTTCATCAAAAATTTTAGGATAAAAAAGATCCAGGTGGTTTAACACCATTGGTCCACCTTGGCAAAGATGCTCATGTGTTTGGCCAAATCACTGGTCAATCCTACTTTCCTTAGTTAAAATTGACAACAAACATACAGGCACAGTAAAACACTATCTTTGCTTAATATATAAACTTGGACATAAGGTGTGCCGTTGGAACCATTAAAATGTTAATTTTGGTCTGCTCGACCTGGCTAGTTCCTTCATATGTTACAGTCAATTTGTCCCAAATCTCCTTGGAACTTTTTTAGTTCAAAATCTTGTTTAACTTATCTGCACTAAGGGCACAATATAACAATTTCATAGCTTTAAAATTCTTTGATACCATTTCCAAATCAGTAATCGAGAGATTCTCTTCTTTCTTAGCAGTTCTGATCCCATCAGAAGTAGTATAATAAATATAGGGACCGTTTTGAGTGATTGACCACAACTTTATGTCTTGATCTATGACAAACATCTTCATTAATGCTTTCCCATGCACAAAGTTTTCACCACAGAACAGTGGAGGTCTGTTGGCTGCTCTTCCATGTGAGAATCCTCCATCACCTACTCACAAGATGGTTAGATATTTACACTGACCCAAAACTCTGATACCAATTGAACGTGTGTAATGCAAGTATAAACATGATCTTAATACTCTAAGGGGGGGGGGGGGGGGTGAATAGAGTATGGAAAATTTTGCTAGAATTGGACTTTTAAAACTCTAACACAAGGAACTAATGAAAACTCAAGGCTTCGGAAAGGTTTGAAAAGAATTGAAACAGTTTGAGACTGTCTGAAACTTCAAGGCTTTGAGACTGGAAATACTCCAAAGCTTTGGAGCTTCCTATATTGTGCAGTTTTGCATGCAAAATGAATAATAGCAAAGAAAAACAATGAACACAAGGATTTTTTACGAAGTTCAGCCACCAAAGGGCCTAATCTCCACCTGAGGGATACTATCTCTCCAGGATTTGAAAAACTTCTTATTAATTACAGATTTAGCCCTAAATCTGAATCCTAAGTGAGTTGCCTTACACCTATACAGCTTGTGGTTCCAAACCTATCTAGTTTCAGCTACAATCTAATGAAACAATAAAAACCACTTTTTGTTCACTTGAACAACTAACTTACTGAAGTAGGTGAGGTTAAGAAATACTTCTTAATAATACAATGAAAGCATAATGAAGAACACAGAAACAGATAAGCAGTAATGCTCAAAAGTTTTCTTCAGAAACTGGACGATTGATCTTCTGTTGTTGATGAATACTTTATTGAATGAGTGAAGAGTAGAATGTAGATCTCCCACGAATGAAATCTCTTCTTTTTTTTCTGTTTTTCAGCTCTCTGCAGATCTTTGCAGTTCAAATTTGCCTTATAACAAACTGTAGAACCTACTTGAGAGATTTCAGAAACAAACTCCCTTAAAATCTTCAACCCTCAACATCTTCTTTCAACACCTATATTTTAATAGTTGATTTGATTTGTTAGGAATGTTTGAACGAAAAACAACCTATCAAAAAATAATCACAAGATCAACCACAATCTAGATAATATAGCACAAATATACAGATCAGTTTGACAGATCAGTTTAAACTATAAACACAGCTAAAACACTGTTTGCATATTTAATTTTATGCATATAACTATATAGCTAAATAATAATAAACAATAATACTGTGACTCATTAGAAGTCAATTAAACGCATAACCAGCTGAAAAAATCTGCATCAAGAATTTGTTAACCAAAATAATTCCTGACAAAAGTTCAAAGGCACTTCCAAAGCTTTGGAGCTTTGGATGACTGTCAAATCTTTGGCCAGCAAAGCTAATCCGTATGAAAAAACAATCTGGTCATTTGATAGCATAATATAATAGTTCAAGAATATTTATAAGAAATAATACAAGGCTTATAAACAATATTCAATTCAATCCTAAGCCTGCAACACAAATATTTTTAGCATGCAGTTAACAAGTTCATAAGCATAAATGGACTTCTTCAAAGCTTTGGAGCTTTGTGGAAACTTGTCTTTCATCGTCTTCAAAATAGAAATCCCCCTGAGTTCATGCATGTCATTAATTCAAATGGATTGAATTATCAGGGGTTTTTCTCTACAATTGGGTATATGTCCACAAGGGAAGGGAAAAAGTTTAGGAAACTACCCCTAAGGGACCGCCCCTCCCCTTGGCGCTTGAGCATGGGCCGACCGACCCACCGGGTCGGCCAATGGTTGGTCTGACATGAGCTTGGTCCGGTGGGTCCTTGTGGTTCGGCGAATAGGATTGGCGCGTCACTTGGACCGTTTTGACCCTAGAAAATCCCAAATTCAATTAAAATTGACCAAGCGCGTTAAAATTGGATTTTAACTGTATTATGTGATTTGTCGCATGTGGTTAGATATGTCCTAGGTTGTGGATGTTTAATTTTGTGGTTTGGCTTGTTTTGGTTTATTATAATTAAAGTAATTAACTAATTTAAGGTTTAAGTGAACAACAGCGAATTCTTGTTGAATCAGTTAGTTAGAGCAGGTACTAGATAGGTTAGTGAGAACCACAAGATTTAACAGAGTAAGGGAACTCTCTCGATTTGAGATCTAGGGCTTAGCTTTTTATTAATAAGAATTGAGTTCAAAATCCTGCACGGATCAAATCTCTGAGGTTTAGACGTAGGTCCAAGTGGACTAAACTATATAAAATTATGTGTCTCTTGCATTTATTTTGTTTCTCTATACTTAGCCTATTTGCAGCAGAAAATAGGTTTTCAGTTCAAGGGTTTCAAAGTCTTTTCAAGGCCTTGAAACTCTCAGCTTTTTCTTTGTTTTCTGTTTTGATTCCAAGGGCTTGAAACTCAGTTCAAGGCCTTCAAATACTCACTGCTTTATACAAATCTCCTTGAAGTCACTCTTTTAGCAAAAGTTGAAAAAGTTGTCATACTCTATTCAACCCCCCCTTCTAGAGTATTGATCCTGTTTTACTACCTACATTATTGTATTTAAATTGGTATCAGAGCTTGTATCACTACATAGATTTAACCATCTGGTGATTATGAGTACTGCAGGTGATGGCAGTTTCTCTCAAGGAAGACCTGCTAACATACATCCTCTATTCTGTGGTTACAACTTTGTGCAATGGGAAGCCCTGTTTATCATTGATCGAGATATGGAGCTATAGACTATCATTCAGAATGGCCTCACACATTCTACACAGAACGATGGGATTAGAACCCCCAAGACAGCAGATTCACTTTTTACTTCTGAGTTAGAACAATATTCTGAAAATTACAGAGCCCGGAATCTCTTATATTGTGCTTTGAGTGCAGATGAATTCAGCAGGAATTCTGGCTGCAAGACTGCTAAGGAAATACGGGACAAATTGGTGGTAAACTTTGAAGGAACCAGTTAAGTCAAGCATACAAAGATTAACATATTTCTTAGTCAGAATGAACTATTTAACATGAATGGAGATGAGTCAATCAAGGTCATGTTCAAGAGGTTCACTGACATTGTTAACAATCTGAATTATTTGGGAAAATCTTTTTATAATGAAAAGAAAGTTAGGAAGATTTTGAGAAGACTTCCCAAAGCCAAATGGGAACCAAAGACTACTGTATTGAAGAGGCTCAATATCTATCATTACTTCAACTTGATGACTTGCAGGGAAAGCTGCTCACACATGAAATTTCCATGAATGAAATTGATGGAGAACTGGCATAAAATGTCAAGAATCTAGCTCTCAAGGTTAAAAAGAATATACCATCTCAAAGACTTGAAAATGAAGAATATGATGATGAAGTTCCCTTTGCTCTAATTTCAAAAGCCTTGAATAGTATTCTCAAGATGAAGAAGAACTTTGGAAACAAAGACTTCAGCAGTGATAAACACAAATCCTCCAGTAGCAAAGACTAAAAAGGTAAAACTTGTTCCCATGGTAATAAGTCTAAAGTAATGAATTTCTTTGTGTGTGGTGATGCATGACAGTTCATTAGAGACTGTCCACACAAGAAAAGCAAACACTTTCGGAAGAAAGACCATGACAAGAGAAAGAGGGCTATGATAGCATCTTCGAGTGACTTAGATTCATCAAGTGATTCTGAATCTGAAGAAGAGCATGCCAACCTCTTTCTTAAGGCCAAGCATGATGAAAGTTCTGTAAAAACATTGAGGTAATGGTAAACTGTTTGGTTTCAAATCCAACAGATGTCCTCCCTGACTACCTTATAAAAATTCTTTTAAATGAAGAGGACTATCTGAAAGAAATCAGGACTTTAAAAGAAAAGGTTCATGAGCAAGCAAAAGATAACTTGAAACTTGTTTGTCAAAATCAGAAACTTGAATTTCTCAGAAGAAGTCTAACAGGGATTTAAAAGCCTTGGAAACAGTTTCAAAGCCTTGAAAACTCAAGTCAAGGAAGTAGTCACTGAGAACTCTATTTTAAGTAACAATATTGTTGCTCTACGACACCAGTTTGATGAATTGGAGGAACAAAGGACTACTTTAGCAGAGAAACTTCAATAATCTAAGAAAGTTATTACCAAATGTGCTGGCTGAGAACACAATCTAAACCTGATTTTTGTAGGAAGTTTAAAGTCTCTTCACAAAACTGTTATTGGTTACAATCCAAATTTTCCAAAAAATAACAATACTAGATTTGTGAAGGCTGGAGACAGGACTTCTCCCAAATGCCATTACTGAGACAGAATTGGTGACTTTTCGAGTTCAACTTAATGAGGAACACTTTTCGAGTTCAACTTAAAGGAAAAATTAGACAAACTTGGGTTCCTAAAGGGGTTATACCACCTAACATAGTTGACCCTGAATATAAATCTAAATTCCACACTTGGTCTAACAGCTGGGTAAGGCAATGAATGGTGTTTGCAGGCTGTCACCAAGAGCAAAGAACAAAAGTGGTTTATGGATAGTGGTTGCTCCAGACATATGAGTGGAAAGAGATCTTTATTCTCATAACTGAAAGAAAAATCTGAAGGATCAATCACACTTGGTGACAAAGGAAAATGCAACATTTTGGGTATTGGTAAAGTTGGCACAGACTCAAAAGATTCTATTTTTGATGTTTATTTAGTTGATGGCTTGAATTTCAACCTGCTTAGTGTATCTCAGTTATGTGACAGTGGTAACAAATTTATCTTTGACAAAGAGAAATGTGTGGTGCAAAATGAAAAATCAGGAGTTTGCATCCTCACTGCCTCAAGGTCAAACAATGTTTATACTTTGCACACTAACAAAGTTGCAGGAGAATGTCTAAAGTGTCTCAAGGCCTTGCAAGAGGATTCAAAGCTTTGGCACAGAAAGCTTGGACACATTAGCTTCCCACTTTGATCAAGCTAGTTATTAAAGACCTAGTACGAGGTCTACCCCCTATGAAGTTCAAGGTTGAAGAAGTATGCAAAGCCTGTGCTCAAGGTAAACATACAAGAAGCTCTCTCAAGCCAAAGAACTTCGTAAGTACTACTAGACCCAATGAATTATTCCATAGGGATCTATGTGGTCCAATGAGAACTCCAACTCCAAAGGGTGAGAAATGATTTCTATATATTTACTTGGTTAATGTTTCGTAGAGACAAATCTGAAGCTCTTTATGAAAAACCTGCCTATTGCTTCTATTAGAAGTGATCATGGTAGAGAATTTGATCAACTTGAGTTTGATTTATTTTGTGCTAAGCATGGCATCTCTCACAACTTCTCTGCTCCTAGACTCCTCAACAAAATGGTGTTGTTGAAAGAAAGAACAAGACTCTTGAAGACATTTCATGGAAAATTCATCTAGAGAAAAAGTTGCCAAAATCATATTGGGCAGAAGCTGTGAATACTGCCAACTATATACTGAACAGGTGCATGATTAGGCCTATCTTGAAGAAGACTCCCTATAAGCTTTTCAAGGGAAGAAAGACAAACATCTCTTACTTCAGACCTTTTGGTTGCACTTGTTATGTTCACATGGTAAGGACAATCTTGGTAACTTTGATACCAGAAGTGATGAAGCTATCTTTCTCGGTTATTCACTGACTAGCAAAGCTTATGGAATCTATAACAAGAGAACCAATCTTGTTGAAGAAAGTATTCAAGTTATTTTTGATGAAAGTTATGATGGTTCTTTGAGTGAAAGTTTTGCAGACTTGAATTTAAACAAGCATGAGTCAGAAGATGAAGCTGAGACTTCAAATGGTTCAAAGGAAAGCTTGCAAGAAAATAAGAATTTTCAAGGCCTTGAAAATGAGTCTAAAATCCTTGAAAAAGAACCTCAAGAGAATCAAAGTGAACAAGCTACTACTCCAAGATCTCAGAGACCTGAGAAGCTTCCTGGAGAACCTGAACCATGGACACCAAGAAAGAGATTCAAATATCTTTCATCTCATCCATTTGACAACATTGTATCTGATGCATCACCCTGTACACAAACAAGATCAAAGTTTAAGAACTTATGTGCCTTCAATGCTTTTGTCTCTTACGGAGCCTAAGAATGTGAAGGAAGCATTACGAGAAGCCGACTGGATCATTGCAATGCAAAGTGAACTCAATGAATTTGAGAGAAAAAGGGCTTGGAATATGGTTGATCCACCCAAAGATAAGTTAGTCATTGGTACCTAGTGGGTATTAAGAAAAAAGTTAGATGAGAATAGTAAGGTAATCAGAAACAGTGCAAGACATGTAGCTCAAAGCTACAACCAGGAACAAGTTATTGATTATGAGGAGAATTTTGCTCCTATTGCAAGGTTAGAAGCAATTAGAATGTTACTTGCATTTGCATCTCACAAAAAGTTTAATTTTTTCAAATGTATGTCAAATGTGCATTTCTAAATGGATACTTATAAGAAGAAGTTTATGTCTCTCAACCTCTTGGTTTTGAAAATGATGAGTTTCCAGAGCATGTTTACAAAATTAACAAATCTCTTTTATGGTTTGAAACAAGCTCCAAGGGCTTGATATGAAAGATTGTCAAAGTTTCTACTTGAAAATGATTTCAAACGAGGATTAGTAGACAAAACCCTTTTCATAAAGACTCGTGAGAAAGATATTCTAGTAGTTCAAGTATATGTTGATGATATGCTATTTGGAGCTACTAATGACTCTCTTTGCAAGGATTTCTCAAGTCTTATGAGCAGGGAGTTTGAAATGAGTTTGATGGGAGAGCTCAACTTATTTCTTGGACTTCATATACATCATATGAAGAAATGAATCTTTTTGCATCAGAACAAGTACACCAAGGACTTGTTAAACAATTACAACATGTCTCGGTCCAAGGTAGCAAAAACCCCAATGAGCTCCTCATTTTCATTAGACAAAGATCAAAATGGTAAGAGTGTGAATGTGAAGGTATACAGAGGTATGATTTGATCATAACTATATCTCACTGCAAGTAGACCAGATATCATGTTTAGTGTTTGTATGTGTGCTAGATTTCAAGATGATGCTAAAAGATCACACCTGGTTGCTATCAAAAGAATATTTAGATATCTCAATGGTACCAAGGACTTAGGGATTTGGTATCCTAAAGAATCCGATTTCTCTTTGTGTGGCTATTCAGATGATGACTTTGCAGGATACAAAGTCGATAGAAAAAGCACATCAGGGTGTTGCCAATTTCTTGGAACATCACTGATCAGCTGACATTCAAAGAAACAAAATTTTGTAGCCCTATCAACAGCAGAAGCTAAATATATAGCAGCTGGTGCTTGCTGCTCACAAGTAATATGGATTGCTCAAAAAATGAGAGATCTTGGATTTGACTTCAGAGATGTACCTATCAAATGTGACAACAGTAGTGCAATATCTATCACAAAGAATCCAGTTCAGCACTCAAGGACCAAACACATAGATGTTAGACATCACTTCATTAGAGACCATCCTGAGAAAGGTGATGTTACTCTTGAATTTGTGTCTACTAACATGCAATTGGCATATATCTTTACTAATCCACTGCCAGAGGATAGATTCTCAGCCTTGAGATTAGTACTGGGCATGCTAAATAAAGAAGCATTGGTTTAGGGGGAGTATCTGGTAAGCTACAGGTAAGTTTTATGTGGTTTAAAGTTTTGAGCTGATTTTCAAATCCTTGAAAATCTTTTCAAAGCCTTGATTTTATCTGATTTAGTTGTATAGCTTTTCAAGGCCTTGAAATCCTTTCCAAAGCCTTGAAACTAAGCTTGTATGTTGTTTAGTCAATAATTTTGATCCTTCAATGTTGGGTGTTATCACTGTAGATAATTGCTCAATATTGTTCTTACTTTAAAAATTATTTTCCTTTCAAAATTAGCATTATTTTATTTCCTTCCCACGTCACACACACAATTTTGAATTTAACTGATTCTGCACATCTTAAAGATTTGGAAATATTATGTTTCCTTTTCAAACTCAAACTCTGCAGTGCTTATCTCCTCTCTTCTCTCTCTCTCACGTATCATTCTTGCCTCTCTATTCTATACCCTCAAACACTAATGAGTATGAGAAGAACCTCTGATAGAATCAAGATGGTTGAAGGATCAAAGAAAGTTTCTGACAAGAAGAGTAAGACTACTGAGGATGTGGTTCAAACACTCAGTGATGACTCTAGTTCCAGAACACCAAGTGCAGAAAAGACTACTTCTCCTCCAAAGAATAAGACTAAGAAGGATCAGACTCCAACTTCCAGCAAGAAAAAGAAGGTTGATCAATCTACTCCAAATGAATAGCCAGAGGAACATATTGATGATCCTAAGAAGGTGAAGAAGAAGCCTACAAAAGAAGATAAAGTAAAATGAAAAGCCAAAGAGGAAGAACCAGAGAAAAGCACTAAAAGAACCGCAAATCTACTCAAAGAAGCAACAGTCCCCTGGTAAGAAATATGGCCTTAGCAGCAAGTGGTTTGTTTCTAGTTTTGCTAAAGGACAGTGGTTAGATGTTTTTTCTTCTAGATCAATTGCCTATTCTAGCATAGTTAGTGTTAACATGTTGAGAACCATGAATTTGGAGTTTATTAAGAGGCTGAAGAAAAGGTCTCTTTGGAAAGTCTAAAACCCTCCAGAAGTTTCATACCCTAGGCTTACCATGATTTTCTATCTAAACTTGAAGCAAATCAAGACTGTAAGTTTGGTGCTTCAATCTAAAGTGGTTGGTGTTAACATGGAGTATGATCACTCAGAATTTGCCAATGTCTTAGGCTATCCCAAAAGGTACAACACAAGCAACTATCCCAATAAGAGTGAAGCCTTGAAAATGGCTAGAGAATAATTATTTTTACCAAATGTCTCTACCTCCTCTAAGCAGTTAACTCATTCTATGCTAACTGTTGAAGCCAAAGTATTGTTGACCATCTTAATGAGGTGTGTAGGGCCTAAGGAAAATTCCAAAGAGTTGCTGACTGACAGGGTGTTGTACTTGATGTATTTGATCATGTATGGGTATGAAATTGATCTTCCTTCAATTGTGATGGAACACATGCTTTATTCACAAACAAAGGAAAGAAAACACCCTTTGTCTTATGCCAATCTACTTTCGGTCTTTGAGATGCAAAATGACAGAGAAGAAACTGTTACCACTAGTTTTGGTATGCTTGATGAGAAAGCTTTTGATAGAATTGAGATTATGAAAACCAGTGAAGGTAAGTGGAAGCTGTACTCTGATCTGTCTGAGGAAGATTTACAATCCAAGAAATTTCCAAAAACCAAGGCCTTGACCTCTCCTTCAAGCCTACCCTCTCAATCTCAAGACCTTTCTATGGTATGCCAAAGACTTGATATTCTAGAGAAGGATATGGACGAATTGAAGGAAAATCAGCATGAGTTTGGCACTCAATTCAAATAATTCAAGTATATGGTTGAAAGCATCTTCAAAGCATAAATGTGCTCCATGTGGAGGAAGAAGTCTCTCAGGTTGCAGAGGATCTAAGAAGGCTGGTTAACCCAAGGATTTGTTCAGTGAACATACAACCCATGATGAGGCTGCAGGGGTGGTGGACAATGGGAAGCAAGTGGTTCAAGAACAAGGTGATGAAGAACAAGAACAAGATGATGCTGAAAGTCCAGACTCAGGAATGTTGATTAAAGATCTCAAGAAGAAGAAAAAGAAGACAAACATTCCAGAGACAGTGACTGAAGCGGATCTGTTTGATGATGAGGTGATTGGTGATACTGCTGATAAAGTTTCTGAAGAAGAAGAACAAAAAGATGATGAAGAAGATAATGATGAAGCAGATGCAGAGCCAAATGGAGATGGAGACCCAACCCCCTAATTCTTGCTTCTTCATTCTATATTTTTCAAGTCCTTGAACTTCTTTTCAAAGTCTTAAAATAATCTGATTTTCAAAAACTTTTTTGCTTTCAGTTTATTTCCAAACTTTGATCCAACATTTTCTCAATCTGTTTTGATGAAGTAAAAAAGGGGAAAAAAACTTAGGTTTATTTGTCTTTTGGTACTTCTTAGGCTGGCTTAGAGATTTGGTTTAAATCAGTAGGACTTGATGATTTTGCTGCTTAATAAGTTGGATTATTTGGATATTTTGTGTTGCAGTTTATCTTCATGATTACTCTACTATGCTCTAATCAATATTTTTTTGAAGAGAATCAAGCCTTAAAACGATAGTGGTTTTGTCTTTCAACAAGGGGAGATTGTAAGTTCATCTAGTGTCAAATGCATGAAACAACATGTCTGTTTCAAGGCCTTGAAGATGTTTTAAAATGTTCGAAACATACTGTGTAGACTACATCATGAGCTTACAGGGAGCTTATCTTCCTAATCTGAATCCCACCTATATATGCTTTACTATGTTTATTTTGATGATGAAAGAAAAATCATTTTGTTGCCCTAAACTGTTATTAATCCATCTGTTTGAACATGTTTTTGCAGGGAAAACTTATTACCTATTTTTTGCAGGGTTACTTGCTTAATTTTTTTTCTTGCAGAAAAGGAAACTGGATTGATAATTGATTATGTGCTTATTCAAACATGTCTGGACCTTTCTAACATACTCAGCTACAAGATCAAGTCAATATCCATGAAGATATTGAGCAACTATCCGTTGGGAAGAGCTGTTAGACAAGTTAAGATTTGCAGGTAATTTTTAGGAAATGTTGTTATGAGAAAATATTGAAGATCTGCTATTCAAGCTGCATAAGAGGGAATGACTGAAGATTTTCAACAGACACACGAACACAGAGACTCATAACATTCTCAGGATTGACAAGCAACACATAAGGAGATTCATTTCACTCAATCCATTCCACAAAAGATCACTGCACATTCAACTAATTCATAAGTTCTCAGTGTTCTTATTTCTGATCTATATTTGTATATCATTCAGGTAATACTTGCTACATTTCATTGTCGTGAGTTTTTCAAGTGAACAATAGAAATTATTGTTTAATCAGTTAGCTAGAGAAGGTACTAAATAGGCTAGTGAGAACCACAAACTGTAACACAGTAAGGGAACTCTCTGTGCTTGAGATCTAGGGCTTAGCTTTTGATTAATAAGAATTGATTTGAAAATCCTACAGGGATCAAACCCCTTAGGTTGAGATGTAGGTCCAAGTGGACTGAACTCTATAAATCTCTGTGTCTCTTGCATTTATTTTGTTGCTCTATACTTAGCCAATTTGCAGCACATAACAGGTTTTCAGTTCAAGGGTTTGAAAGGCTTTTCAAGGCCTTGAAAACTCTCAGCTTTTTCTTTGTTGTCTGTTTTGATTCCAACTAATTGAAACTTAGTTCAAGGCCTTGAAATACTCACATCTTTCTCCATATCTCTTTGATATCACTCTTTTAGCAAAAGTTGTCACACTCTATTTAACCCCCCTTATAGTGTATTGATCCTGTTTTACTACCAACATTACTGTCTTTCACCACGTTTATTTATTGTTTATTTATTTATTGTCTTGTTTTTTATTTTTGGTGTATGGATTATGCATGCAAAACGTAACTAGATAATCATAAACAAGTTGGATATTTTATTTGGGATTTCCCAATCCAGAAATAAGTCGATCAGATGATGGGATCGACAAAACAATTAATAATGATTTGGAAATCCCTCAAACGATAAATATTGCATTTTTCCTTCTCTTACTTAACATCCATCGAGATCAGGGTCCATTAAATTCGGGCCTACCAAAGCAAATCGAATTAATTCAACATGGTGTGATGCGGTGGCACAAGCAAGGAATGTGTGAATGTTGAAGTAAGAGGTTGAACACAACTAGATTGTTTCAATAGGATTCGAAAACTTAGAGGCAAGGCAATTAGGAGTTGTCTGTGGGATAAATAAAGAATAAGGGGTTATTCAGCTAATTGAACCAAGAGTTGCATAGGATGAAATTGGAGGATGTTCCTACCTAAATAACTGATATTTGGGTGACTTGCCAAAGCAAGCTCAAAGAGGAAGTGAAATATGGATCTTGTCCCACTAGAAAGTATATGATATTCTCCGCATTAATGGTGAGGGCTATTAGTAAGATAAAAATAGTGGGAGCTATATTTAATAATCTAGCCATTCTTAAATGTAGATAATTGTTCAAAAATACTAAAATTTTATATTTCTCATTTTGTAGAATTCCAATGGCAAACAATCAACAAACATCGACACCATCCATGCGTTCTGTCCTTGGTAAGGTTAAGTTGTCTGTAACCAATTTTCTATACTAGTACAGAAAATTGAAAATTCTCAAGAAAGAAAAGAAGTTGTACATCTTAGACACTGCTGTTCTAGAACCACCAGCTGAGGATACTGTTCTAGCTACCGTGAGGGCAGATCAAAAGATTTTTTTATGACATAATGATGTGACTTGTCTAATGCATTGCACCATGAAATCTGAGCTTCAGAAGCAACATGAGAATATGGAGGCGTACGATATGATCGTCCATTTGAGGCAGCTCTTCCAAGAGTAGGCAAGGCATGATGTTGCGTCGTGATCACTCAGACAAACAAGGTACACCATTTTTTATCCCTTATCACGTTACGAATGCTTCCTTGCGATCCGTGGAGGGCTTTGATAAAGAATATATTTATTGTTATTCCGCTCCGTTACCTGCATAAAAACCCTACATAACCATTAAGTTAACAGAGCATAATGTCGTGGACCTTGCTCAATAGGCAGAAGCCGGAAAATGATGTGTTTTAGGATATTGCAACGCCACCGCCTTCGCCCTTGACAAGTATGGAGGTATGGATGTTACTTATTCACAAAATGTTGATTTTAATGAAGGTTGGTCTAGTAATGATCTCTCTAATCTGGGCTTCATTGGGAATGGATTTACTTGGTGCATTAAACAAGCTGACGAAGGTAATATTAAGGAGAGATTGGATACGTGACGCGATTTACTAACGCGTTTAACGCAAGCGTACGTCCAAGTAAAAAGTGGAGTATTTCACGACTCCGAATATCGAACCCAAGGGAAATAGACAATGATTAGCTAATTAAGAATCAATTAAAAGATACTTAGGTAACAGGGACGAAGTTTGTTTGATTTATATTTTCGTCAACCAAAAACAAGTGACTTAAACTAAATAGCAACGAAGTTAACTTTTTTTGTATGATTTTTCAGTTTAAAAGAATGATTGTAGTGCAATACGATTATGGATAAGAACTAAGCAATTGATGGTCCTTAGGGTCTTAGCAATTTCCGGATTGCGCTTGAAACACTCTAGTTATTTCTAATTATATCGGGTTACACTCATCACGCTCTTCTGTCGATCTCACATGAATCTGCATTTCAGTTAACTTTGGGTCCTGTCGGTCCACCTCCGTCTACTGTTACATTCTAGATGACTTGCTAGGCTCGCTCACTGGGTCCTGTCGGTCCATCGTTTTCACCAAATCCTATCCAATCCCAACCGGAACAACCCACACTTGGTTAATCATGTTCTTATCTCCTCTCAGTCTCAAAGAACTACAACACTACTCACTATGTTCTTTAACGCGTATCGAATAGTTCAGTGTCGTGCAACTATCTCAACAAGTAGTACCCTACGGGTGATCAATCCAAGAATACTAAGAATAAAGGACAAGATCATAAGAGATAACTAAAACATCAACTAGAATTGAGCATAAAACGTGAATCAAGTCATGAAATCCGAAAAATACTAATAAAAAAACCCTAGTTCTCCATCAATTTTTTAGCTTAGAGAGTTTAGCTAGACATGATTTTTTTTAGCAAACTAAGAATCTCTATAATCATACAAAGAGGGGAAGAGATGACAAAGCAAACGAATAAATCTTCAAGTGTTTTGACTATCTTCTTCTTCAATCTTGCTGTTTAGCTCTCCTGCCTTCAAAACAATTGTGAATGGCCACCCCCAAAGCCCTAGGTCGTTATCTTTTCTCAAAACTCGTTCCTTTCTTTGTAACTTTGCAAAATAACACTTTCACCCCCTCCTACTTGCATAAGATCTAATTTGTGATCTTGTGATCACAATTTCTGATCATCGGATCACTTTTTTTAGTTGTAGGGTCATGTTGATCCTCCATCTGGTCTTGCTCTTGATCTTGTGATCACAATTTCTGATCCTCTACTTCCAGTGAGTTACTTCATATTCATTCTTCTTGAAATTTTGGCTAAATATTTTTCTCCTCTTAGCTTTTCCTCTTCTTATTCCATTCTCTCATGCATTCCTTGAGTTTCTTTTGTTACGAAGTTCGCTTCCGCTCCAAAATTCTCACTCCAAGCTTCGGGTTCCTGAAATCCACAACACAAACAAATACCAGAAGATCAAATGCGACAACTAAAGCATAAAACATGCAGAAAACGCCCAGATTACGCAATGAAGTCCAAATACTGAAGTATGCTCAAAACGATTAAGAATTAATGAATTTCTTACTTAAAGGCATCAAAGTACATGCAAAACAGTGGTGAATCCTATAAGAATATAACTCCTAATGTGGATTTATCAAATACCCCCACACTGACCTATTGCGCGTCCCGATCAACAAATCAAAATCCAACCATATTCTCACTTCATCCTCCACCACCAACATGACACGAGTCTAGCCAATTGCATACTTTCCGAAACACCGTTGCATACAAATCTTAACTAGCCGACTCAATAAAACAATACGACCCAACAATGAAACAAGAGGATTAAAATGCAAGCTACGACTCAATCCTACTCAACACATATTTACACACACACACACAAACCTTTCTTTTTGGTTGAGATTTGGAAATCTCGATAAGTGAATCGGTAAGTCATTAGGCTTTCACATCCCCTTCAGTAATTCTACAACCTCGGTGATCGGCAGACCTTACGGCCAATTTCGTTAGACAGAACAATCACGAGCACTTAATATTTTTCGTTTACACACTCATCAGACATATTCCTAGTACGTACCATCCGATATATTTATCCACGGGTTAAATTTGTTGAAGGCTTAGGAAAGGTGGGATAGGATATTTAGAAGTGTAGTCCTAGACGTCATGATATAGCGCACATAACCTGATTCTCACACTCCCTCATCGAAATACAAGGAACCCCACTGAATCTCACATACTCCGGCCTTCATTCCCTCAATCTCGGTGCAACGCTGTTCTCGCAGCCACAAATGTGAAGAAGTGTCAGAATGGATCATAGCTAGTCTCCTTGTTTCCTTTACAACGGTTAAAACCTGCTCCTTTATTCCATTTCAATTTCCTCTATCTCTCTCTCTCTCTCCTTCTTTTTCTTTCTTTCTTTTCCATTTGTTTTTTTTTATTTTTTCTATTTTTTTAACTAAAACACAACCATAAACGCGAAGCCACAATATAAAACTGATAATTATAGTATCGAGGAGATCTAAATGTCAATGTAGATAATGTGGGGGTAGAATGTGTCAAATCAATAATGTATCAAGGTAATCGTCGACACCCCCACACTCGATGTAAACCTACTCACACAACCCGGTAGTCAATGTATTACGTGCTCTCCAACCCATCCTCCTCATCACCTAAGATATAGATAATAACATGAAAATCAAGCACGCCCTCCTGTAAGCTCAATCAACCCCACCCCATACCTTGCATAAGAATGTCACGCACTACGCCACTCCACCTGTGATCGTGGTGTGGGGACACGACTCACCGCCACACCAAAGTGTGCTGCCGTCTCTAACTTGCCATCACATCCCCTCATAAGACAAAATATGCAAGAGTATCCACAATGAATGTATCACATCAGCACACCCTCATCGAACCTCCCTAACTCGAATCCCTCTATCATGACACATACAAAAGGGCCATTCTAAAAATTGGAAGTCATAATGAAAGGTTTCCTAGGCTAGAGGCTGTGAACAAAAGGGGTAAATTGATCAAAGAGGTTAACTAGTGGACCTACAAGTTAGAGACGGGACCAGTGGATCTCCAAAAATATCACTCGCACAGCTGTTCCGTTGCCACTATGAGGAGGGTTGACGACTACCTAAGTGACATATGTGTAGTACTAGTAGGATATCTATGTCTGAGAGACAGTTACTTGCATTTCTAGTGTGCATTAGCTCTATAAGTCTTCCTACTCAAGATTCACGCGTCTGCCTCACTTTGGACCTTCTTACTCCTACGGAATTCTATCATTAAGCCCTCGCCAAGTTCAACTCATTTTTATTACCCTTTATAAAAAAACATTACTTTATATTTTTATGGATTTTTTAAATTTTTTTATTTTTTTTCACCAACTCCTACTCTATATGCAGGACCGACTCGAATGGAGACTCTACATAAAATTGACTCGATAAGTTAGGTGGACTCAATTTAATAAACGTGCAAAATTAAACAACTAGCACATATATAAACCACTAAAACATCACTATACGACACTTTAATTAAACACGACACATACCAAGATACGACATAATACGAACTATCAATCTATATGTGAAAGGTTAATGCAGACACGGACTGGCTAGTCAAGACTAAAAATGCCCCCACACTAGAATGCATCGTTGTCCTCAACGAATTTAGAGATCAATCATGAGGGCTCGACAATTCTCGTGTAAAGTGTTGTGAATATTCTCATGAGCATCGTCATCCGATGCCTCAACTACTTTTTGTCTCGTCCTACAGTCAGAATCAGGCGACTTTCTAATCTTACTTCTAAACGATTTCATTGCACAAGAAAGTAGTCGTTCAATTTTATAGATTATATTTGCTACGTGCACGTGACAAGGAGTTTAGAGAAAATTGAGCAATTACGTACATATTTCAGACAAATTAAGCAATCAATCTGTAAATCCTACGAAAGTTCCAAAACTCAATTAAAAGAGAGATTTTAGCGATACCTGAAGCCCTGGAGTTCCATTCTAACGGGGCTGGATCGACAAAATCAGTCAAGAAAGGACCGTACACTCGACTGATTTTCAGATAACTTTCGCGATGTCAGATTTAGCTCAACGGCTTCCCCTTGTTTTCCCTGTTACAACCCCGCTAATGGTTCACTCTAATTCCCGCCGATCGAGAACGAATGGGAAAATTTGTTTGAGAAAAACCCTAGCTTCTCTACTGCCTACACCACGCTTACCTCACAAAATCTTCAAAAGCTCAACCTCCTACGTTGTCGGCGCTGTTGAGCCGAGCAAAACTCACCAAATGCGGTCGAAATCCGGCAATTTTTCTGATCAGTAGTGTTCATGAAGCGCGACTGTGTTCTTGGAGAGCACTGCATCGTGGTTCTGAATAAAAAAATCTTGTCGCTGCTTGATGCAGCGTGTTTGTCTATTCTCTTCTTTTTCTTTTTCACTTTTTTTTCTGCGAAAGGTCCATATTCCACTCTTTGATGAGGTTCAGCATGGGAGAGTAACTCATCGTATGATCAGCAAGATTGTGATCTTGTGATCAAAATTGTGATCATGTGATCAGACTTTTTGATCTTGCACTTCCAGCCCCCCTTTTCTTTTTCTTCCACTTTTTTTTCTTCTAGTTTACGCTCCCGGACTCCGATTCACACATATAATATACTGTTGGAAAGCTTGTCTCGCATAATTTTTGAATTTGCTTGTGTTACTCCAAAATTATCGGAGTGAACTTCAGAATTTATGACCCCAAGTTCCATGATTATTGGTTTTTGTGCGTTTCTTCCACGTGCATCAAGAAAGGGAGTCTGGACCGCGTCTCCAACCTGTATTCCTACATAGAGTCAATTCAAATGTAAGATCCTCACTCTCTCACCCCTTAGGTAACAAAACAATATAAAAAAACGCACTCGACAATATTTTAAACACACTCTCTACACTAAAGCATAAAAATACGTTGGGTTGCCTCCCGAATAGAGCTTGTGATTTACGGTCGATGGCCCGACCCAGTTACCTCATGACACTGAGAAGGTGGTTTCGCACGTCGTGGCGCATCCAACTTCTGGCGCTAGATGCTCAGAACTACCTCGTGTGCCTCCACACTCGATGCTTTGCCCTTACATTCTAGCGGATCCTCATGTGTTAGTTCTGGAATTTCTCGCACAACTTGAACGGGAAATGGCAGTCTTGGATTCACCACATAAGTGTACTGAGGAGTCGGTTTGAAATTCCGAAAGGTATCCACAGTATCGTTGATCCTCGTGATCAACTCCCCATTCTCGACATCAATTAACGTCCGACCGGTATCCAGAAAGGGCCTACCATCAATGATCGAAACGTCACCAACTACCATGTCCAGTATAAAAAAACTGGCTGGCATGATCAAACTACCAACCCTCACAAGTAAGTCCTCTAGCACCCCAATGACCTTCTTGGATGACTTATCTTTGAGCTGCAGATTGATTTAGTTTTACGCGGCTCCCCTACACCTAGATTTTTAAATACCAAAAGTGGCATCAAGTTGGCACTCGCCCCCCGATTTCACAGAGCCTTGCCTTTATAGGCCATGTCAAGTGTAGCTTCAATCAAAAACCTACCTGGACGTTTCTTCTTCTTAGGAAATCCATTCATGACGCATGAACTCACCTGCTCACTTAGTCTCACTGTCGGAAAGTCATCCATAGATTTACTCCCAAGGATTGCATCATTGATCAACCACGCATACTTAGGCATTTGCTGCAGCGCCTCAATCAATGGAATATTGATGTGCAGTTTTGAGAAAATACTAAGAAATCGCCTATACACCTCAGAGTCATCCTTCTTCTTCCCTAGTTCTTAATGGAAAGGGTACATCTCTAGTAGAAGGGGGTGGGAATACCTCGTTGGATTTATCCTCGTCATATGGATTCATTCTCTTTGATTGGGGGACCATGACAGGTGTTTTCTCCGAATTGAATACCTCATGCTCCTTAGCCTTTGATGCTTCAACTCTGGCATGGATCGAGTATGGTGGATCACTTGAAAAAATCCCACTACGAGTGGTAATAGCATTCACCTGGCGCACATTCTATGTGTCAGATAGTAGAGAGCCCAATGCTCTAGCTGTGCTGCAATTTACTCAACTTGCACCTCTAAAGTACGAAGTGAAGTCTTCGTGACCTACAAATTAGAAGACACAACGTGGTCAGATTATTCATGTTGTCACTCAGTTGTTTTACCGCCTTAGTCAGTTCAGAAATCTCTGGGTTTAGCGCTACAGCAGTTGCTGGTGGGGCCTGCAAAACTGGTGGCCTATGCTGGAACCCCAGTGCATTCCAGACTGATCCACATACCTAAATCCTACATGATCTCTTGTTTCTGGTATGTATTTCCCCTGATTCCAATCCTGCCATTGTCCTTGTGCCCCCACATAGTTCACATCTTTACTTGCTATATGGGCCAATGCAGACTCAAATTCCTGCTCCTCTACCCCTGCAAGTGTCTTCTTGTCCTTAAAAATATACTTGGCTAAGTCAGACACCATCTTGCTGATCCCAATCTTCCATTCATCATCCTTAGGTTTAGGCAATGTCGATAATCTCCTGGATTCATAAAATTGTGAGTCATGCTTAGCAAGATACTTCATGAGTGCATAAGCTCCTTCTTTTTCAACAAAGTACATAAAATTACCCCCAGCTTCACTATTACCAGCTCCTGATTTTTACGTTGTAGACCATGGTAGAAGACCTATAAATTTTGTAGTCCCCGAAATCATGATTTGGGCACTTCCTGATCAAATGCATAAAGCGGTCCCATGCATCGACCACGATTTCATCGGCCTATTGTCGAAAGCCTAGAATATCACCCTGTAGCTCAATTACCCGCTGAACGGGGTAAAACTTGGCCATAAACTCATCCACACACTGAGGCCATGTAGTGATCCACTCAGGTGCCCTAGACTCTAGCCACTTCTGAGCTGCACCCTTCAGACAGAATGGGAAAAGAATGAGTTTCAATGCCTCTGATGTCACATCCTTCTACTTGTTAGTCTTTACTTATGCATTAAATTTCCAAATAAATTCATTAGGGTCATAAACCATGTTCCCATAGAATTGGAACTGATTGATCACCGTCTGAATAGTTGCATGCTTGAGATCGAAGTGCTCGGCCTGTATATCTGGCACTACAATTGCCGGATTGTGTCCATTTGTCGACGAATGAAAGTTCTCAACAAGGGCCTGCCTAGACTTGTTGTACGGTGTCTAAATGTTTCGATCACTCAGCTGCTTAGTCAGTAGTTCTAACCGCTGATTGATTTGCGTGTTGATTAATTGTTCGCCCATTGTGTTCTGTTTCTGCTTTCTCCTTGGGTATTTGAGCAACTACCATGGGTGTTTGAGTGGGGCACAAGGTCTAGAGGGATCGTGGGAATACACTTAATACCTGAAAAGCAGAATCAAAATACAAATGAGAAAACAAAATAGCAAATAATACTAAAATAAAAGAGGTATCCTAAATTAATTTTTAACTAAACTAAATAACCGTATAATTCCGTGGCAACGGCGCCAAAAACTTGACGCTTTACTAACGCATTTACACGCAAGCGTATGGTCAAGTAGTAAGTGGAGTATTTTAAAAATCCGAATATTGAACCCATGGGAAATAGACGATTATTAACTAATTAAGAATCAATTAATAGATACTTAGGTAATTGGGAGGAGTTTGTTTGATTTGAATGTTCGTCACCCACAAACAAGTGACTTAAATTAAATAAAAACTAAGTTAACTATTTTTGTATGATTTTTCAATTGAAAAGAATGATTGTAGTAAAATCCTATTATGGAGAAGAACTAGGCAATTGATGGTCCTTAGGGCTCTTGGCAATTTCTGGATTGTGCTTGAAACACTCTAGTTATGTCTAATTATACGGGGTTACAATCATCACACTCTTCTGGTGATAGCACCTTTTAGGAGCTATCTAATCTTGTTTTTTGCCACATTACCATGAGAGATTGGAGCTTAACTGTCGAGAAATGGTGTGTTTTGGCATTTGATGCTTTATATGCGCTTTATTGTTAGTCCGGGTGTTTTTATGCATATTTCATTGTTATTTGTAAAGTATAATCACTTGGTATGTTTTTTCATGTTGTCTTGGCAGGAACGGATGCTAATCGGTTGATAGGATGCATGGAACAAACTTTGGAAACAACGGGAGCTCAAGTGGAACGAAGAGAAGCAAAGTTGGAGGAGCTAGAATGACCAACCTTCACTATTTTCAATGCATTGGAAAATATAAAATTAATTTGGAAGTGAGACTGGGGCCAAATGAAATAAGACACAAAGATCTTTCCAACGATAGGTCACTAAGCTTAATCGGAGTCCGGATGAGAGAGTAATGGCCTGCGCAAGATCAGCTTACAATTCTGGACGGGAATTACAAACTGGAGGGGTTGAAATGCAATTTCAGAAAAGTACATTAAAAATTCGCCCCAGCTGGTTAAAAAACGAGAGGAAGGCCTGGAGAGAAATACACGCACGATAGAGGGAGATAGAGGACGACGGGAGAGCTCAAGGAAGAGAGGATTCACACCCCATCTTCAAGGATTCCATCGTTTGATTCTTTTTCTTCATCTCTTGTACTATTTTCTATGGAGAACATGATTTTGTCAAGATATTTCATGTCTAGCTAAACGCATAGCTAGGTGATTATGGAGAACTAGGGTTTACTTGGGTGATTGATGGATTCCTGGATTTACTTCATGCTTAAAGCTTAATTTCACTCTTGATTTCATTCATTCTTCTACTAGAGTTCTTAATTCTTAGCATGTGAGGCTTGATCACCCATATCATGTTAGTTATTTAGGGGAGTGTATGAAAGTAACTCAACCCTAGGTTCGTGAAGAGTAGGTAGAAACTCTTAATTTTCTTGAGACTGAGAGGTAAAAGACTAAGAGTGATCATATGAAGATTGTTTCAGTTGATTATGCTAGAGTGATAACTTTGCAAGGTTGAGAGGTTTTGCACGTACCTTCATCATATCAACTATAGTAGTGTGGTTAGCAACATTAGGCTGAAAGGATTTGTTTTTGAATATACTACAGTGTGATACATGATTGAGAGATTTGTGTTGCGAGTATAATCTGATATGGTGGAAGAAAGACTGGAGTGTTGTGAACAGAATCCGGAAATTAACTAAGGACCCTAGGACCCTAAATCATCTAGTTTCTCCATACTCTTAGTACTATTATTCAGTTAATTTGCAGTTCTTAGTTACGTAGAGCCACTTGATTGAGGGTGGCAAACTTATAAACATTCAAACCCTTTTTACCAGTTAGTTTGCACCCAAAAGTTGATTAAGGATTGGCTAATAGTAGTTCAACTCCCTGTGGGTTCGAAAACTCGGGGTCCTAAAGACTCACTTTACTACTTGACCGTACACTTGCGCAGTACGCGTAATTCATGCGCGTCAAGTTTTTGGTGTCGTTGCCGGGGAGGCACGGAAGTTGAAGGTACTTGAGCTAGAGGAATGGAGGTTGCGTGCTTATGAGAGTTCCAAGATCTACAAAGAAAAGACCAAGAGATGGCATGAAAACCACATCAAGCCAAGGGAGCTCCATGTAGGTCATCAAGTGTTGCTTTTCAACTCTAGGCTGAGGCTCTTTCTGGGAAAGTTGCGTTCTAGGTGGTCTGGACCATTCCGGAGTCATCAAGTTTATCCATGGGGAGCTGTGGAGCTAGAGGACCCTCATAGCAAGGAATGTTTCCGGGTGAACGGTAATTGGGTGAAGCAATACTATACCTCCATGCCAACGAAGTTTAAAATAGAGGCGATCCACTTTGATTCGCCTAATCAAGCATGAGGTAACTGGGTCGGGCCGTTGACCTTAAAGTACAAATGCTTTTTGGGAGGCAACCCAATGTAGAGTAGGATATTTGATAATTGGTTCAGTTCGTGTTGTTAAGTTCTTTGTAATTGATTGAGAGAGAGGAGAGAGAGATTTTTTGTAGGGTTTTGATTCATGGATTGCGCAACGGAAGCATAAACAATCATAAAACCATGCAAAACCCTCCAAGGATCACAAGTCAAGAGACATAACGATGGTAAGGGTTAGAAATCATAAACACACCTTTGGGTTCTCCTTTGATGACTTCAAACGCGAATAGTGTCACGTCTCTACGGTTGATCCACGCCTAGAGGTGAGATCTAGACCCTCCAAATCCATGTGCTAGCTAGGAAGAATGGAGGAGGAAGAAGGAATCGCCAACAATGGAGTGCCAAAGGTGGGGCGGCACCTTTAGGCCGACGGGTAGGGGGGCGGCAATCCCTAGGGGGGTTCGGCCCTCTATGGGACTTGCTCTCTCCTTGCTTTGTTCTCTCCTTACTTCTATCAAATAGATGTGTGGGTGTGTAGAGAGAAAAATAAGCTAGGAGTGTTCTTTATATAGTCCAACAACTCCTTGTCCTACTACATAAAGAACCCCTCATAATCCTACTCAAGTTCGGATTAGTCCCTTTTGCAAAATAGTCCTTATCATGTCAATACATGGATTAGTTCTATTTGCAAATTAATCCTAGTCATGTCCCTACATGAATTAGGCCACCTTGGCAAATCCTAATCATGTCTATACATGGATTAGTCCAACTTGCATATTAGTCCTACTAAGTTAGCAAGTTGTTGCGATTTGATCCTTTTAATTAATTAATCATATTAATTAATTAATTCCCATGTCTAGTTCACCCCTATATGGCGTGTGACCCCATAGGTTCTATTTAGTTGGTAGTAACAATTTACCAATATGGAGCGGCCTCTAGCAAGACATCCATTCTAGCCAACAAATAGAATAGTCATCATGACAAACCTTGTGCAAGTAATTGTCTCATCCCTTTGTCCCAATATCCGGATTGGACACGAGACATACAAGTCACACTCGTATATCCAATCCATAGTTTCTCGATCCTGGGAATAGCCTTATTCGTGCAAATAACATCAATATCCCATATTGATTTATTTGAGTCTGGCCAGACATTTTATAAGCACTATCCCTCGAGTGGCCTAGGATATCTACTCCCGTTATGTGGGAGGGGCAAATCCTCTCTACGTCCACTACGATCTCTAAGCTTGCTTCTCATTGTATCCAGTACACGCCTTTATAACTACCCAGTCACGGTGTAGCGTTTAACGCTACCAAGATCACAATGATCCACAACTAGAATATCTAGTGACTTCAAGTCTAAGGATGACAATACCATTGCACCGCGAGAAGCGCTTGTGACTTAACATAACATGTATGTAGCCTTCTCGGAGATGGGTCAATCCAGTATGCCATTACTCCTAATGCATACCCATGTGTTGGATCATGATATCTCCATATCAATCCAACCCCATACTAGTCTATAGATGATTGTCCCATTAATCATTATAATTGACTAGGGATATTTAAGAATATAACACTTATATTCTAAGGACTTCATTCATGTTAACATATCTCCATATCGATAACATAATGAATCGTAAATCCATAAATGTCACAATTAATTGATTGCCTCTAGGGCACAATTCCAACAGTCTCCCACTTGCACTAGAGTCAATCTCCTGCATCATATGCCTATTGATCTAGCGCGGCCCTCCACGCTTACACTGCGTAGGGACGAGACATATGCTGGTACCTTGCAAATATTCACATCTCCTCCATCAACAATTTGATTGAGATTGAATATTCTGAATAAATGCATCTTATGCATTAATTTACTCAGTCCTCTATGTTAGAATCAGTGACTGAATCTTGCCTGGAACCGTTCCAGCTCACAGTCGCTCCCACTAAGGCAAAACTCAAAACTTGACTTATAATCTGAAATCTTCTTTGTCAGATTTGAAGTTCGCATCACTGTAACCCCTTACAGTAAACTCTTCATATTATCTATTTATCAAAAATTCATCCTTAGTGCTTCTCAAGTACTAAAGGATAATCTTGATAATTAATCCCGTGACTCTCACCCGGATTTGACTGGTATCTTTGTGTCATACCATATGACACGTCTGGCCTAGTACATCTCATAGCGTATCTCGTGAATCTAATTCATACGGTCCATTCCCAATCTAATTGGTAAGACAATTAGCCTTCCAAAGACTAATTCCATGTGACATGGGTAAGAATCAATATTCTTTTCACATTGAACCATTTCAACACCTTTGTCAATTTATGTACTATGACCTAAGCTATACAACCATCTTGATCTACCTCAATAGATCTTCACAAGTTGTTTCGCTTAAGTCTACCATTAGAAAGTCAATTCCCTAGTCAATCTACGTAAGATTGCCAAGTAGGGGCAACATTCCCAATGATTAAGTATGTCTCCACATACAAGACCAGAAAAATAACTAAGCTCCCACTAACCTTCTTGTAAACACAAGTCTCATCTTCAATTTTGATGGAATCAAACTCCTTTGATTACATCGTCAATTCGAAGAGTCCAACTCTTAGAAGCTTGATCCAATCTATAAATAGATTGCTACAAGCAAGATGCGAATGGATTTAAGCATCAAAATTGGGGAAAGATTTTGTCATAGTCTATACTATGAGCTCACATGAAATCCCATTCCTACCAATTTTTCTTTAAAGGTAATCATATTACCATCCATGTTGGTTTCCTCATAACCCACTTGCACCTTTTAGGTGGTTCCATCAAATTCTATACTTTGTTGGTATACATGGATTCCATATCGTATCCCATGGCCCCAAGCCATTTCTGAGAGTATGGCCACACGTGGCCATCTCATAGGTTGTAGGCTCATCTCGATGAGCAATATATCACTGGTTGTGAGAAATCCTTATTTCTCTAGTCCCTCGATATATCCTACCTGACCTACGAGGTTTTTGTGTTTTTCTGAGTAGGTTTCTCCACAACACCTTGTGATCCTACTCATGTACCATCAAGAGGAACAATGTTCTAGTGTGGTTCTCGAACTCCTTCAAGTTCTACTGTCCTCCCACTGTTTCTTTTAGAGACAATCTCTACCTAGAAACAATGTGGTTTTGAGCAACAAACAGTTTGTTCTCAATTGGGTTGTAGAAATAATATCCTTTTCAGGATATCCCACAAAACATTTATCCGACTTGGGTTCAAGTTTATTTTGTAAACTCTTTTACATAAACGTCATAATCCCAAATCTTTATGAATGACATACTAGGACACTTCCTAGTCCATATCTCATATGGCGTTATTCATATTCGTTTTTGATGGAACAAGGTTTAAGGGCAAAATTTGTTGTAATTAGAACATAGCCCCAAAAGTAAACTGGAAGTTCTGTTTGACTCATCTTGGACCGAACCGTGTACTACAAGGTCCGAAATTTCCTCTTAGACACGCCAAAATCATGTGGCGTGCTAGGTGGAGCGAGTTTTGGATCATATCCAACACTCCCATAGATTCTTGTCAAACTCTTGGTTCAAGTACTCTCCTCTATGATCCAATCGTAGAGCCCTAATACTTTTGCCAAGCTGGTTCTCTACTTCATTCCTGAATACTTTGAACAATTCAAAGGATTCTGATTTGTTTCTTCCTAAGATACACAAATCCATATTTCTCTGATCCCATCAGTAAATATGATGAAGTACTGAAAACCATCTTTAGCATTTGTGCTTAGTGGCCTTCATACATCGATATGTATGATTCCCAAAAGATCATATCTTTGCCTAATAAGTCTTACATGTCTCATATGATTCAATAATCAAATGAGTTCCAGAAATCCATCCTCATGGGGTTCTAGATATGTATCTCTTATTTATGGGGCCTAAACGACAATGCTAAAGATAAGTGAAGTTCATATCATTATATGCAAACCTCTAGGTATTAATGTTATAGATGAAATTATCATGATCATGGATTATAGAATCCACTTAGACAAAGTTGCATTACAATAATGCATACCATAATAAATGGAACAACATTTGTCCTTTTATTATGATAAGGAGCTTTCTTGTCCAAACAAGAAACTATGATAATTGTCCTACTCATAGTAGGGACATTATCGTTTTTGTCTAATTCATGAACAATTTCTTAAAGGTAGAAATAATTCCCTACGGCTTATTCAACAACCCTTTGCTTCATAGCCCCACGTGTAGGATTATTTCTTCCTTATCCAACTGTCTTCGTCTCTTGAGATCCTCCACACTTCCATAAATGTGAGATCCTCATCTAGTATCATATACTTATGATGATAAGATAGACACATTGAATTCTATAACAAAATACCCATATTGGAATTCATAATTCCTTTATTACTTACTTCCAGGTACTTTGGCTAGCCTCTCTTCCTCTACATCACCTATGGGACTCCAAGGCAACTTGGTTTTAGCAACATGCTTGCTTTATACCCATGGGGTCGGCGCAAACCATTTGCCCTTACCCATGCTGTTAACCATTAACAGCTTTGCCCATGCCCATTATTAGTGTTTTGTTTTAGTGATTTTTCAATCATATTGAGTAAATCAACTTTTAAAACAAAACTATAATTGCATCCAATGCAATTCTTGGTCCACTTGGGTGAATAACCTTTTATTCTTTATCTATCTCATAGATAATGCATATTTACTAATGTTTCAATCATATTGAATTAGTATATTTGCATAACCCAAAGTAGAGCAACACTTCAAACCTTTCATGTCTAGCTCGCTCTTTTGAAAGAGCTTCTTTCAATGTATGATCATATCATACTTCTCCATGTCTCTCTTCTTGCTTCCAAAGCTCAGAGTTCATGGCAGCTAGCATGAGACAAGTCATAACCAAAGAACCATTCTTTGGTGTTCCTTCCATTAGGTTTTAGTGTGTTTTGGTAGTTGGTAGGAAGAGAACTTTATGTTCTACTATGTACAACAATTTCTCTTTTATTTGAGAACAATTCTCAATTTTATACCAGTCTAGGAAATAGATAGAGTCGCGTTTTTTTTTTATTTGTTTAATGCCATGGGTATTCAACATAATAGGATTATGCAAAGTTTGTGACGTTTAACTATATTCAACAAGGATTTAAATTGTCAAATATAGCTCCCACTATTTTACTACGGATTAATAACCCTCAAGATATTAATGCGGAAAATATCCTTATATTTTCTAGTGGGCCAAGATCCATCTTTTTCATCTCCTTATGAGCTTGCTTTGGCAAGTCACCCATAATTCGACTACTTCTTAGGTAGGAACAATTCCAATTGCATCCCATATGCAACTCTTGGTTCAATCGGGCAAATAACTCCTTATTTATCCATCCATATGGATAATCCCAATTGATTGCCTCTAGGTTTCTTAATCAAATTAATAACCTAGTTGTGTTCAACCTCTTACCTAAACAGTTGCACATTGTTACGTGCCATCGCATTCCATCATTATGAACCAAGTCGCCATGCTTTGGCACGCACGAACTTGATAAATAATGATGATCATGAGTGTTTAAATAACGAGAAGGCAAGAACACAATATTTGAATTTTGAGGGATTTTGAATTCAATTTTAATTGTTTTTGTTGATCAATATCAACTGATCTATCTATTTGAGTTTGGGCACAACTCCAAATAATAGATCCGGGTTGTCTAATTATCTTATTATCCTAATTGCATGCATCATCCATACACCAACCACACAATAATAAGACAATAAAATAAACAACCACAAAACAGAAATTAAACGTGATGTGGATATGGCCTTTTCTAGACTAAGATAATTCCAAGCCAATGGAATTATCTATGAACCCTAAAACAAACACATCTCCATGCGTCTTGATCTTTTGGTCCATCCTTCATAGTCTTGTGGAATGCTCCATGCTCCATGCTCCATCTTTTGTGGCTTCTTTGGCTTTGGGCTTCTTTTCTCCAATCTTGGCTAACAATCTACTTTATCTAGCACTAGCTAACTTCTATATTAAATAAAATAAATCTCACAAGTTGAGAAAAAAAAAATGGCACGCAGGCCATAAAACCCTAATTAATTATTACAATTAATTGATCAGCTCGCAGGCCGTAAACCAAACCACAAAAATTAAACATCCACATCAAACCACATCCTAAGGCCATATCCAATCACCATGCGAATTGCACATAAACAGTTAAAATCCAATTTTAACGCGCTTGGTCAATTTTAATTGATTTTAGGATGTTCTAGGGTTAAAACGGTCCATGGGCCCAACAATCCAATTGCCCGGGCCCAAAAAGATGAACCACAAGGCCCTAGGGCCGGCCGGCCCCTAGCCCACGCGGCTAGGCCGCGGGCTAGGGCTGCCCCGGCCCCTAGGGCGGCCTTGCTTGGGCGGCAAGCAAGGAGGGGCGGTCCTCTAGGGGGGCCGAACCTCCTTTGGGAGTTGTTACCAAAACAACTCCCTTGCTTGGTGCCCAAGTTTGGTTGTTTCCTTGTATGGAAAGAACTCCTTCTTCCCCAAGGATGCCCAAACCCTAGATCTAAGATCCTAAAATTTCTCAAACTCACCAATTCATGCATCCAATGCAAAAATTGGATCTTGTTATGATTAATTATTGACAAATTGCATCACATGCTTGATTTGTCTTGTTTTACGCGATAAACAATCAATTTAAGGTGTAAAACAACTAAAACGTAACACATAAACCACGTTTATGCTCTACGACCTGTGGCTCTGATACCACTGTAGGGTTTTGATTCATGGATTGCGCAACGGAAGCATAAACAATCATAAAACCATGCAAAACCCTCCAAGGATCACAAGTCAAGAGACATAACGATGGTAAGGGTTAGAAATCATAAACACACCTTTGGGTTCTCCTTTGATGACTTCAAACGCGAATAGTGTCACGTCTCTACGGTTGATCCACGCCTAGAGGTGAGATCTAGACCCTCCAAATCCATGTGCTAGCTAGGAAGAATGGAGGAGGAAGAAGGAATCGCCAACAATGGAGTGCCAAAGGTGGGGCGGCACCTTTAGGCCGACGGGTAGGGGGGCGGCAATCCCTAGGGGGGTTCGGCCCTCTATGGGACTTGCTCTCTCCTTGCTTTGTTCTCTCCTTACTTCTATCAAATAGATGTGTGGGTGTGTAGAGAGAAAAATAAGCTAGGAGTGTTCTTTATATAGTCCAACAACTCCTTGTCCTACTACATAAAGAACCCCTCATAATCCTACTCAAGTTCGGATTAGTCCCTTTTGCAAAATAGTCCTTATCATGTCAATACATGGATTAGTTCTATTTGCAAATTAATCCTAGTCATGTCCCTACATGAATTAGGCCACCTTGGCAAATCCTAATCATGTCTATACATGGATTAGTCCAACTTGCATATTAGTCCTACTAAGTTAGCAAGTTGTTGCGATTTGATCCTTTTAATTAATTAATCATATTAATTAATTAATTCCCATGTCTAGTTCACCCCTATATGGCGTGTGACCCCATAGGTTCTATTTAGTTGGTAGTAACAATTTACCAATATGGAGCGGCCTCTAGCAAGACATCCATTCTAGCCAACAAATAGAATAGTCATCATGACAAACCTTGTGCAAGTAATTGTCTCATCCCTTTGTCCCAATATCCGGATTGGACACGAGACATACAAGTCACACTCGTATATCCAATCCATAGTTTCTCGATCCTGGGAATAGCCTTATTCGTGCAAATAACATCAATATCCCATATTGATTTATTTGAGTCTGGCCAGACATTTTATAAGCACTATCCCTCGAGTGGCCTAGGATATCTACTCCCGTTATGTGGGAGGGGCAAATCCTCTCTACGTCCACTACGATCTCTAAGCTTGCTTCTCATTGTATCCAGTACACGCCTTTATAACTACCCAGTCACGGTGTAGCGTTTAACGCTACCAAGATCACAATGATCCACAACTAGAATATCTAGTGACTTCAAGTCTAAGGATGACAATACCATTGCACCGCGAGAAGCGCTTGTGACTTAACATAACATGTATGTAGCCTTCTCGGAGATGGGTCAATCCAGTATGCCATTACTCCTAATGCATACCCATGTGTTGGATCATGATATCTCCATATCAATCCAACCCCATACTAGTCTATAGATGATTGTCCCATTAATCATTATAATTGACTAGGGATATTTAAGAATATAACACTTATATTCTAAGGACTTCATTCATGTTAACATATCTCCATATCGATAACATAATGAATCGTAAATCCATAAATGTCACAATTAATTGATTGCCTCTAGGGCACAATTCCAACATTTTTGACATTTGATTTGAACGTGCAGGAATGAAAAAGAAAGCACAGGTGTTAGATTCCCTTTCTCGAGGTGTAGACATGCCTCGGAGTAAAAAAAAGGTGCAAATCAAAGAAAAAACGAGGTTAATTCCAGTGGATTTTGGCCCGAAATATATTCTATTTCTGCCTGAAATCCTATTCATTTCGGCCCGAATTGAAAAATGCTTTATTTTGGCCCGAAATGGTCTGATACACTTGATTTTCTTCTTCTCTCTTCTTTGCACTTGGCAATCGTTTACTTAGGGGTTCTCCTTAGGATCATTGAGGACAATGATTATCTCAAGTGTGTGTGTGGGGTGGGCTGGGGTTACATATATCTTTGTTAGTCTAAACTTGCATAACCTCGTTACATATAGATTAGTGAGTTGGTTTTGCATATAGAGTTACTCAGTTAGTTTTGCATGTGCACGTTTATTTTATGCATTGTATATAATTGTCGCAATTTTATTTATTGAGTTCACCTACCCAATCGTTGTGGTTATTCCAGTTCGCCAGTTACATATAGTGTTGGAAAAAAGAGAAAAAAATAAATAAAAAAAACAAGAAAAATCCTAAAAATTGATTTTTTTTGAGAAAGGGAAATTGAAGAGAGTAAGCATGGAGAGGGCTTAATGATAGTTTTCCCTAGGTAGTATGAAAATCTAAGGTGAGGAAAGGCCATATTGCTAATGCACTCGAGAATTGTGAGTAGCTTCTCTCAAACTAGTTATCCTACTAGTGCTACACCATCGTCACTTAGGTAGTCGTCAACCCTCTTCGTAGTGGCAACGGAACAGCTGTGTGAGTGATTTATATGGGGACATCACGTCCTGTCTCCATCGCCTACGTCCACTAGTTACCCCAATTTGATCCATCTACCGCTTTTATTCACAGCCTCTAGCCTAGAAAGCCTTTCCTTGTGACTTGCATCACTAGTTAGAATGGTCCCTTCCTATGCGTCATGATAGAGGGAGTCAAGTTAGGGAGGTTCGTTGAGGGTGAGCTGATATTATACATCTTGAGTGGATACTCTGACATGTCATCTTTTGATGGGATATGAGGGTGAGTTAGAGACGGCAGCACACTTCGGTGTGGCGGTGAGTCGTGTCTATACACCACGATCACAAGTGGAGTGCCGTAGTGCGTGACATTCTATCCACACGATCAGGGGTGGGGTTGGTTGATCTTATAGGAGGACGTGCTTGTGCTTCATTTACATTCGCCATATCTTAGGTGATGAGGAGGATTGGTTGGAAATAGCACGTGTATACATTGACTACCGGGTTTGTGATATTGTTTACATCAAGTGTGGGGTGTGTTGATATCTATATTGATTATATCGTTGATTCTACACATTCCACCCCTACGTTATTTTCTTTGACGAATTGGTCTCCTCGGATATTGGCTATTACTATGAGCTCCATGTGATTTATTGTGTTGTGAAAAAAAAAACAAAAACATAAGTTGAAAGTGAATTGAATAGGGAGCGGGAAATTAAACTTCATGAAGACCGAGGAGATGAGCTATGAATCTTTGATCACTTCTTCACATTTTTGGCCGCTAGAACGGCGTTGCACCAAGATTGAGGGAATGAGGGCCGGAGCAGTGACATTCGGCGAGGTTCCTTGGATTTTGGTGAGGGATTGTGAGAATCGGGTTTGGTGAGTTATATCATGACGTATAGGACTACGCTTATCCTATCATATATGAAGAGTGTGCGGAAGCAACTTATTTTGTGTTCGTGCCCGTTCTGTCTGACCAAACTGGCCGCAAAATCTACCGATCACCAAAGTTAAAGAATCTTCGAGGGGATGTGAGAGCCTTATGACATGCCAGTTTGTTCTTCGAGATTTCCCAATATCTAACTAAAAATAAAAAAATACGTTCTTTACTTTATTTCATTGTTTATAATCGAATTGCACTGTTTTTAGTCATGTAGATTGCATAGTCAGGTGTCTGAGTTGTTGTGTCTAAGGCATAGTAAAGACATATGTGAATCTCGGAAGCAAGTGTTGCTCGAGACGAGCAAGAAGGTAGTGTGGGGGAATTTGATAGCACCTTTTAGGATCTATCTAATCTTGTTATTTGCCACATTACCATGAGAGATTGGAGCTTAATTGTCGAGAAAATGGTGTGTTTTGGCACTTGATGCTTTATATGCGCTTTATTGTTAGTCCGGGTGTTTCTATGCATATTTCGTTGTTATTTATCAAAAATAATCGCTTGGTATGTTTTTTTCATGTTGTCTTGGCAGGAACGAATGCTAATCGGTTGATTGGAGGCATGGAACGAACTTTGGAAACAACGGGAACTCAAGTGGAACGAAGAGAAGCAAAGTTGGAGGAGCTAGAATGACCCACCTTCACTATTCTCAATGCTTAGGAAAATATACATCGAATTTGGGAGTGATACCGGTGCCAAATGAAATTAGATTCAAAGAGCTTTCCAACGATAGGTCACGAAGCTTAATCAGAGTCCGGATGAGAGAGTAATGGCCCACGCAAGATCAGCTTACAATTCTGGACCGGAATTACAAACTGGAGGGGCTGAAATGCAATTTCAGAAGGGTAAAAGACAAAAACCACCCCTTGAGTATGGGTTATATACAAAAAACACCCCTCGTGTTCGGGGATATACAAAAACCACCCTTGTCAGAGTTAGCATCTAACGGCGCTCTAACGAAGGTGGGAAAAGACATAGTTACCCCCGATTTGGAAAAAAAATGTCATAATATAAATTGTCTCTTCTCCCTTCTCTCACATTTCTAAACCTAGCCTCCTTCTTCTCTCTTCTCCGCCAAACTCAAAATCCGCCCAGAACAGACCCGGCCGACCACCAAACTCCGGCTTGAATCTCGTCGCCTCCGCCGCCTGAAGAGACCCAAAAGGTCGCGGTGTTTTACTGGTTTTTCCTCTCCGCCGCCTGAAGGGACCGCCTGAAAAGAAGACCCACCACTGCCCAGATCCAAAATGAGGCCTTTCATCTCCGTTCGAAGCATAGGAGGAGGCGTCGACGCCTTGTTCTTCTCCTCTCTCCCCACTCTCTCTCTCTTTCTTTCTCTCTCGATTTATGTCGCCACTTCCAGTGGGTTGACTCGATCGTCCCTCCCTCTGTCGTCTAGATCTAACTCTCTCCCTCTCTGCATCCTTGCATCGATGGCGAGATTGATGGCGGAGGCGTCTGGGTTTGTTCTAGACGACCAAACCTCAGGTTTGACCTGTCTTCTGGGTTCGAGTGAAGCGTCTGGGTTCGCTTCGCTTCACGCATCATTGTGGAATCCGTCTTCTGGAACCAAAACTTAACCCAGAATGATGCGTCCATTACTCAGTTGGATTTTAATTAAGATCATTTCAAACGTGGGACCTCAGCAGAATGATGTGTTTGGAGACCAGGGGAAGTCAAGTTTTGGTTCCAGAATCGTCGACCTCAGATGGAGGTACTGGAGATGATTTGAAAATCTAATTTTACTTTGTTCGATTTTGATTTGGGTTTATTGATTGAATTTGTTGAATCAAACCTGACCCAATTGGAGAGGCATGCGAATTAAATTCTCCGGCAAGAGAACGACAAGCTCCGAGCTGAAAACATGTCGATTAGAGAAGCGATGAGGAACCCAATCAGCACCAATTGTGGTGGTCCGGCGATAATGGGCTATGTATCTCTGGAGGAGCAACACCTCATAATGGAAAATGTTTGGAACTTGGTGTTGGAAGTAGTTTTGGGTTTCATGGTGTTGTCAGTTGAGTTGGGTGGTGGTGTTTGTGATGTTGGGAGCATCAGATTTTTGAAGCTGTGTGGATGTGTTAGGCTGATGATGTTGGGGCATTTGTGGTGTTTTTGAGGAGTTTTGGTCAATGTTCGTGATTTCGGTTTTGGTTATGGTTAGGCGTTGTTGTTGTTGTGGTGGTGGTGGCGGCGGTGGTGGTGGCGGCGGTGGTGGCGGCGGTGGTGAAGAACACCAAGAACACCAAGCAAGAACATTTTATTAACAAAATAAACAAAAAATACCATTAGGGGCAAAATGGTCATATAGAAGTCAGATTGCACCCTCCTCTAAATTGACATTAACAGATGGGTGGTATTTGTCTAACGTCCATCCAGTGAAAGGGGTGGTTTTTGTCTCGACAGGGGTGGTCTTTGTATATCCCCGAACACGAGGGGTGTTTTTGTATATAACCCATACTCGAGGGGTGGTTTTTGTCTTTTACCCATTTCAGAAAACTACATTAAAAATTCGCCTCAGCTGGTTAAAAAACGTGATGAAGGCCTAGAGAGACATACATGCATGATAGAGGAAGATAGAGGACGACGGGAGAGCTCCAGGAGGAGAGGATTCATGCCCCATCTTCAAGGTTTCCATCGTTTGATTCTTTTTCTTCATCTATTGTAATATTTTCTATGGAGAACATGATTTTGTCAAGATATTTCATGTCTGGCTAAACTCATAGCTAGGTGATTATGGAGAACCAGGGTTTACTTTGTTGATTGATGGATTCATGGATTTACATCATGCTTAAAGCTTAATTTCACTCTTGATTTCATTCATTCTTCTACTTGAGTTCTTAATTCTTAGCATGTGAGGCTTGATCACCCATATCATGTTAGTTATCTAGGAGAGTGTATGAAATTATCTCAACCCTAGGTTCGTGAAGAGTAGGTAGACACTCTTAATTTTCTTGAGACTGAGAGGTCAAAGACTGAGAGTGATCATATGAAGATTGTTTCAGTTGATTATGCTAGAGTGATAACTTTGCAAGGTTGAGAGGTTTTGATGGTACCTTTATCATATCAACTAGAGTAGTGTGGTTAGCAACATTTGGCTGAATGGATTTGTTGTTGAATACACTACAGTGTGATACATGATTGAGAGATTTGTGTTGCGAGTATAATCTGATATGGTGGAAGAAAGACTAGATTGTTGTGAATTGAATCCGGAAATTAAATAGGCACCCTAGGGACCCTAAATCATCTAGTTTCTCCATACTCTTAGTACTATTATTCAGTTAATTTGCAGTTCTTAGTTACGTAGAGCCACTTGATTGAGGGTGCCAAACTTATAAACATTCAAACTCTTTTTACCGGTTACTTTGTACCCAAAAGTTAAGTAATGATTGGCTAATAGTTGTTCAACTCCCTATGGGTTCGACAACTCGGGGTCCTAAAGACTCACTTTACTACTTGACCGTACACTTGCGCAGTACGCGTAATTTGGGCGCGTCATCTAGCGATCTCACGTGAATCTGTGTTTCAGTTGACTTTGGGTATTGTCGGTCCACCTCCGTCTACTGTTACGTTCTAGATGACTTGCTAGGCTCGCTCACTGGGTGTCGGTCCATCGTTTTCAATAATTCCTAGCCATTCCCAATCGAAACAACCCACACTTTGTTAATCAAGTTCTTATCTCCTCTCAGTCTCAAAGAACTACAAGACTACTCACTATGTTCTTTAACGCGTCTCGAATAGTTCCCTGTCGTGCAAATATCTTAACAAGTAGTATCCTACGGGTGATCAAGCCAAGATTACTAAGAATAAAGCACAATAAAATAAGAGCTAACTAGTACAACAACTGGAATTTTGAATAAAACGTTTATCAAGTCATGAAATCCGAAAAAAAACTAATCAAAATTCTTATGCCTTCAAAACAGTCTTGAATGGCCACCCCGAAAGCCCTAGGTCGTTCTCTTTTCTCAAAACACGTTCCATTTTTTTTTTAACTTTTTGAAATAACACTTTCACCCCCTCCTACTTGCGTAAGATCTAAATTGTGATCTTGTGATCACAACTTGTGATCATAGGATGACCTCTTTTATTTGTAGGGTCACGTTGATCCTCCATCTGGTCTTGCTCTTGATCTTGTGATCACAATGTGACCCTCTTCCAGTGAGTTGCTTCTTTTTCATTCTTCTTGATATTTTGGCTAAGTCGTTTTCTCCTCTTAGCTTTTCCTTTTCTTCTTCCATTCACCCATGCATTCCTTGAGTTCCTTTCGTTCCGAAGTTCGCTTCCGTTCCAAAATTCGCACTCTAAGCTTCCTGTTCCTGAATTCCACAACACGAACAACTACCGGAAGATCAAATGCGACAAATAAAGCATAAAACATGAAGAAAATGCACGGATTACACAATGAAGTCCAAATACTCAAGTATGCTCAAAATGTCTATGTAATGAATTTATCACGTAAATGCATCAAAGTAAACGCAAAACGGTGGTCAATCCTATAAGAATATAACTCCTAATGTGGATTTATCAATAGGGTCGCGGAAAACCCTAGCTCGAAATGCCTATCCCTGAACACAAAAGTTACCTACCTTACAGTGATTGATTCGAACCACTTTCCAATCTTGCTTAAAGTAGCCACTATGCCTCAGTTCGGACGAAGGAATAGGTTTGTGTTCGAGGAAATGTGATTGGAAGATGACGGAGTAAAGAAAAAATTCCCTTGGCATGGGATAAGAGAAGACAAATTAGGTTTTATCGGTCAAGACCGGTTTGCACCAAGTCACGTATCGAGTTCAGCAATTGAGCCGTTCGTCTTTAGGAAGTATTCGCAAATACATTGTTACCATTAAGGGTCAGATTCAAGAGATCCACGAGAAGGAACTTATGTCTAAGAACAAAGCTGAGAGAAAATGATTGGAGAGGGGTCTAAATGCTTGGATTTATCGTGAGGAAGTTATGTGGAAGAAGAGTTCTAATGTCAATTGGCTCAGAAACGGAGACCAAAACAGCAAGTACTTAAATTAGAAAACTTCTCTTCGAAGATCTCAAAATTATTTATTATTGAGGATGATAATGGGGTATGGAGGGAGAAGTCAAAAGTGGTCCTACAGGGGATCCAACTCTACTTTGCAGATCTATTCCCTTCTTTTAACCTGCCTTAGGGGATATGGATCCGATCCTAAGTTGATATATTCTTGGAGGATCATAGGAGAGAACTCAATCAACCTTTTGGCATAGGGGAAATTGAGCAAGCTCTCCAAAAAATGGGTCATTATAAAGCGACGGTATTGATGACTGTATACAGGAGGATCCTTTGAGGAAGATCCAAGTGTACACCAGGGGTAGAGAATAAGAACACAGGAACTGTAGGTTGTGAGTAGGGAGAGAGCAAGACAATGGTAACTGAGAGAGAGAGACAGTATATGGGCAGAGCTTCCGCGTAGTTAGATCAGAGCCTTGCAATGAAGTGTTAACAATCCTATATATTGTGGGGAATGTGACCGTTGTAGTGGGTTAATGCGCCCATTAATGGCGGCTTAATTACCTTAACCGTAACGACACGTTCGACCGCATATATAGGGACCGTTACGCACTTCGTCCGCGTATACCGGAACCATTATGAGATTGACCGGTTTTATGGGACACGTGGACATAAATCTCTCAAAGCAGTTACCAAAGGTCGCGCGCGGGCTTGGTTGTCGCTCGCGCGCGACACATCTGAATCGAGCCTCCAACCCACTAAGTCCCTACAAGTCCCGTGTGGAATGATATGCGAGGGACTTGTCTCGCAGCCCCCATATGGATAAGCATGGGTAATTCTTGTGTAGTACTGGAGCACCACCAGATGTGCTGGATTAATGCCACGTGTAAGCTGACTCACGTAGCTAGAACACACTATCTACATTAGCCCCCTTTTAGCGCGTGGAGACACATATCTGATAGACTTCAATGCGCAAAAACTAGCGCGCGCGTTGGAGCTACGCACCAATTCAAATGTCCGAGAAATCAGCCCCCGTGCGTGTCATTATGACCTAGAATCCCTGGAGTCGTGCCTTCTGTTCCTCTAGGGTTTTTATCCGTGACATCAGCATAGGCCTGTGATTGCGCGATTCGGCGGTGACTGTTACGATTCGACCGCTGAAAGGACGCGACTCTTCAGTATATTTGAATAAATACTCCTCATCCTCCATTGTTTCAAGCTACTGCTTCTCTCTAGAGTGAATGTTTTCTGAGGATCTCCGAGAGAAAATCCAGATTATCAATCAACAGTTCTTCTTAGCAAATCGACTCCTTCAAATTGCTTCGACAACACAAGGTTGGTCCGTTTGATTTTGATTAATGCTTCCAATATGAATTTCCCCTTTCTGACATGCCTTTACATGTTGAATCTGTAACCCAGAAACACCTAAAACCCACCATTGTTGGTAACTATCAGGAAAAGGTTCTTAAAACCCTAAAAGATTGAAACTTTGTCATTTTGATATCCGAGATTCGAAAACCAGGGAACTGGAATTCAAAACTTGTAACTTCCCAAAAATTGAAGTTCATATAAGCCAACTTGAAACCCAGAAACTTGGAATTCTTGAAACTGAACAAGACAATTCTTCAAAAACTCGTAGAATTTGTTCTTGAATTTCTGCTTGAATCTGCTTGAATCGAATCTAAAGGTGGATATATCTCTCCCCCCTTTTTCTTGCTGTAGATATGGATAGAACAAAAGAAACCAAATATGTGAAAGAAGCTGAAGAGATATCTTATCTTCCTAAGTCTTTGTGGAAGAAGGCTCCTTATCTAGGTGGTGAAGACTACTATCATGCTACTATGAAGTTGAGGAAACTGCCCAAACCTGCTTCTGGGGACCTGCTATTACTAACCCCTTCACCTAGTCGAGCCGAATTAGACTTAATTGATTCCAAGGACGTGGTCAGATTGGGTCTTGAAAACGGATTCTATCCACACACTGAGATCTCAACCCAGGCTTTCGTGAACAAGTTGGATTTAATGCATGAATGGATTGATCATGTACTGACCTATCATGCTGTCAATCTGACCCAAGCTGGGGTTTATTACGCCATCAAGGCTGCGAAAGGTGCTGCTGTGAAACTGGATCATACTATGCTTCTGAATCTCTTTTCCAGGAACTCGCCCATAACCCATACCTTCCATTTTGCTGAGTTTGAAGCAGCCCCCACCTTGGAAGACGTACATATGCTGAATGATCTTCCTCCCATGGGCGAGGTCGATCCCTTGGCTGCATTAGAAACTGATGAGGAGCTCGCTCTATATGAGCAGATGGTGGATTGCATAGCAAAAGTCAAGAAGATTTATACTCGTTGGACATCTGCGGATGCCCTTCCAAAATTCCAATTAGTTGATACCTCTGCGAAAAACACTTGGGGAAAGTGGGTGCAATACTTCTTCCGTGACTATGCGAATAGCAAGCTCACTAAAGAAATACTGAAGAAGGATCCCAAGGCGAAGAACTACGTCGAAGGCAAAGGGTACAACTTTACCTTGTGTCGCTTTCTTTGCATTTGGCTCTCACGGTACTTGATCGATGGTCATCCTCATGATGGAGTATTTTATCAAGTTCTGCCTATTGCTGTCAAACTATCTTTAGGCCTGAACGTCGCACTCGTGCCTTTGGTATTGGGAACCCTCTACCATCGACTGGACCAGCTTGTGGTTGCAGTAGAAGAGTCGCGCGGGCGACTTGATGTGCTGACTTTTGTCAATACTTCCTTCCTTAACATGTGGGTGTTTGAAAGATGGCCTTCCTACGCTCATGTCCCTTCAAAAGCCAGATCATGGAACGTTCCTGGTGCTCAGAACGCGCTTCGGTGTGGGAGGGCTTCACGGTGGTATATGACGAAGGAGCCTGAGTGTGCATGGAGTATGATCTGCGACGATCGAACCAAGTTTGTTGCCAGACCTTATGCCACTCGCATTAAAGAGGTACGATTCTACGAACATATGTACCCAGCTGTAGGTAGCCCTATCTCTCTAAGGATGGAATCATCAAAGGGCCCAGCTATTTCAAGGAATTCATCTGCTTGAGTTTGAGAGGCTCATTGCCTGCTCATGCTGAACATATTACTGAGATATCGCCCAAGTATGAGCGTACCACAGTCGATGTTGATCCCACTCGCGTTTGCCCCCAGATGGGCTATGACATAGTGGCACCTTCCCTGTGGCCTAATTCAATGAAAAGAGGTTGCTACAAGCGACTGCTGTTACCAAGGTTTAAATCTGTTCTAGTTGGTAGTCTGCCTTTCAATCAGCCTTCAGGGAAACGCGAGGGTCGCCCCACCAAAAGTTGGATCTCTTTCTGGAATACCCAGCAGGCAAGGTTTGCCAAATCCGCTTCTCTGCGCATCAGCAGGGCTCCCTCTATTTGAAGGAATTCCTTCCAGTTTCGTCAAATCTGTAGTTTGGACGATTCTGCTTATGGGTTTTATTCCTTGTTGGACAAGGAAAATCACCTATGTGCCGACGTGATCCTTTCTGAGAAGGTAACTGCTGTTAGGGGTGGGATTCGATGCATGATTGAGTACAGTGAATCCTTCGCTAAGGTATATAATGCCTCTTTATCTTTCCTAAAATACATCTCTTTTTGAAGTGCGATGTCTTACATAAACTTCCCCTTCTCAGTGCTGCTTGAGGAGGTTTGCATCTGGAGACCGTTGCATTGCACTGGTTGATGCTATCCTTCATGCGGAGAGAAGTAAGAAGGTCATCTCCTTGAATATGAAGATGGATCCCAAAGTGGAGGCTTTGCTGCGCCAAGAGATGGATGTATTCGCTTGTTCTCTGATAAGCGAAAGTGTTGAAGCAGACGCAGAGGTTGCTCCAAGAGCCAAAAGGCAAAAAAAAAAACGATTGTGATCTCTTCAACGCCCAGGGAAGCTCCGGCTTCGCCGCCCACGGTGGCTCCTGCTCCCAAAGGCAAAGGAAAAGGTTGTATGCGTAGCAAGTCCTGTAAGGAACTGGTAGTTGCAGATTTTATCCCATATGATCAGGAGGAAGAATAAGAGAGAGAAGAAGAGAAGAAGGAAGAGAAGAAGAAGAACAAGAAGAAGCAAGGCAAGAAAGTTCAGAAGGTAAATGAACATAAAAAAATTTCCTTTGAATCGAAATTTTCAACAATAATGTTGTTAAAGCTAGTTCTCTCTTAGCAGATGATGATGCTAAGACCATCAGTGGCCTTTTTGCCAAGGAACGAAGGCGGAAAAAGGGCTCTCGCCCTGATGCGTCAAGTGAACCAATCGATGCGACCATAATCGAGGAATCCAAGAGGATGGCTGCTGAGTCAGATGAGAGAAGAAGGAAACGCGAGGAAGATGATGTGGAAGCTGTGAAAAGGAGAAGTCTGGAAGAGCAAAATGCCGGCAGCATGAGTGTGGCTTCTTTAGAGCAAGCGCAACATGACTTCGAGGAAATCGCTGGTAGCGAAGAATGTACAATTTTTAACATTTTTGTAACTTACCAAGAGGTAATTTTTGGTGAATTAAAGCACGGTGTATCTAAGCATGACATTCGCCTATGGTTAGTGAACAAGTGTGGCTAATCCTCAGGTAAATACTTGAACAATGTTTGCAAGTGAGCTTAGCAAGTTATTCCGTATTGTAACAAATTTTCACATAATTTCAGTTCATGCACACATTAAGGATGTGATAGATGAGGGAACCTATGTAGGATATGGTATTGCATCTATAGCATATGGTGTTGGAGCTGCAATCCCACATGAGTGTGGAGGTGTTCTCTTTTGATCTAAACATAGAATAGAACATTATAAATATTTCATAACTGAAATGACCTCAATGACTTATCCAAATTCATCCTCCTGGTAGAGCTGCTTCGAATGAGCCTGCTGCTGCCTCAAGCGAGCCGGTTGTTGGTTCAAGTGAGCCTGCTGCTGCACGCGGCATGATTGTTGATGCTCCCGCTGTGAGCTTGACCAATGATGAGGCAGGTGTTGGTATTCCTGCTACTTATTCAGCCAACAATGAGCTTGGCCTCATAATTTCTCAGACTCTTGAAGGCTTAGGTGGTTTGGATCCCTATGACCCCTTGATGTGCGACGTTCATCTCATCTCTCCTCCTAGGACTTAGGCCAACATGCCTGGTTTCTTAAGAAGTGCCATTGTTCATGCTCCTAAGGTAATTGCTCAGAATAGCTCCGAGGACGTTATGGTACTTGAGCAAAGAAGCAAATCTCCCATGGATCGCGTTCCAGAGCGAAGTGCATACATAGAGAAGCCTGTTATGGCTAGAGATGATGCAGGGGAGCCCTTGGAAGATGTATATGAAAATGGCCTTGAAACCGAAATGCGGGAGGGAGGTATCGAGGATGAAGGTGCGGCTGAGGATGGAATGGGCGAAGAGATGGAAACAGAGGGTGCTGGAGCTGAAGTCCACACAATTGAACAAACCTCTGAGAATGTTGACGCCCCAACCGTAGCTCCTGAGCCAAGGGAATCTCTTTAAAATGAACAAGTCCCTAGGCAAACAGAAACTGATCAAGATGTTCTCTAGTCATTGCATGTGAATGTGGATGCCCCTATGGAAACTCTCGAGGCGAGTAGACCTTCTGAAGAAGCTGTAATTGCTGATAACAGTGGTGCTCCTCCATCTGTCAGTCTTGCTGCTGAAGTTAGTGGTGTTAATACTCCACCAATTTCTTCCAGCCCTGTTGTTGCAGTTAGTGTTTCCAGCCCCCCTCAGCAAAACCGTGCTATCCTTTCTGCAGAGAGAGACTTCTCTCAGGTAGCCGATGCATGGAGTTTGGTGGGTTCGCAGGCTACAACAGCTATCACAGGCTATACCAGCTGACTAATGAGCACGAAGCTTTAGCTGATAGTCAAGTAATGCAGCAAGGGTCTGATTCATCATCCCAGGCTGTGCGCATCCCTCCATTGCACCAAATTATTGAGGGAACAGGTATGTTGTGTCACATTTCATACCCGTTCTATTTATTTGTCAATGTTTGCACACTTAAGCTTGTCATTTCTGTAGGCATGACGCAATCTGACGTGGACTGGCTTATGAAGATGCGTCTGTCGTATCCGAAGTCATTTTCAAGAGCGTTGGAGCTAGGCACCTTCGATAGGAGCATTTACCTGATAGAAGCCATCCACATTTTGGAGCAGATAGCTGTAACAACTACGATTATTATTTCTCCTCAAAACGCGCGATACTTCTTTGAGACATGCCAAAGACTCCAAATTAATGCCCACGGCAAGTTAGACTTTGGTTTCCTTCTTAAAAGGCTTAACCAAATCCTCAATTCTGTCATGCTGAAGTATGGGCATCGACATCTTGCCATCTAAACCAAGAAGTTGGAAGAGCAGAAGAAAAGGGCTGAGGATGCTGCCAAACTCTTGAACGAGATGAAAGCTAGTGTTGACAAGCTGAAGCAAGACATTGCCAAAGCAGAGAAGGCTTCGCTCCTCTTATCACCAGATGACCCTTTAGACAAGGATTTGTTTCAATAGATGTATGCTGTAATGCCGTTATGTTTTTTTTCAAACATTTTGAACACTAGGTTGGCTTCTGTTTTCTGCAATGAAAGATCCCTTTCCGCATTTCAATATTTATTGCTTAATATGGATAAGGCTTTTGCAATTACTGTTGCCGCTATCTAAACATGTGAGCTTATATAGTGTTATTATTTCCACAGTCTATGCAGATAAGCTATTGATCACATATAATCATGTTCATAATAGTGTTGCTATCTAGGGAGATAGGCTTTGGATCGCATAGGATCATATTTTGTTATCGCTGCTATCTAGGCAGATAGGCTTCGGATCGCATAGGATCATGTTTTGTTGTCGCTGCTATCTAGGCAGATAGGCTTTGGATCACATGGGATCGTGTTTTGTTATCGTTTCTATCTAGGCAAATAGGCTTAACAATATGAGCAATTAAATAAACGAAGCAACAAGGCAATCATTTAATAAAATTCTCTCATATGGGAAAGTTATTATCATTAAGAAGGCATCCTCATGTGGGAGGAGCATAAAAACTGATTCCTCATATGGGAGGAAGTAATGCAGAATACATAAGAGCTAGAAAGCAAATGAACATTTGAATTGGAAAGTAATAAGTAGAGCTAGGGATAGTACTTCTTAATCCAACTCATGTTGATTGGACCGGGAGTTGTTGCGGTCCCATGAAGCCTTTAGATGGTGCAGTAGCCACTGTCGAAAACCTCTTTGAATTCAAATGGTCCTTCCCAGTTAGAAGGAAACTTAGGATGAGTTGCTTCTCGCATACAGTGGTCCGAAGCTCGTAAGACCAGGTCTCCAACTGCAAAATCCCGGTGTTGGGCAGTTTTGTTGTAGGTGCGAGCGATCCTTTCCTTGTACCTCATGTTAGCTCTCTTGGCCCCTTCACGTCTTTCTTCCAGCAGGATAAGATCGTGGTCACGTTGATTCTCGTACAGAGCATGAAAGGCTATCCTTGCAGAGTTAACTTTGACTTCAGTTGGGACAACAGCCTCGGCCCCATAACATAGAAGGAAAGGGGAGACTCCTGTGGGAGTCCTCGGCGATGTGCGATATGCCCATAGAGCCAGACTTAGGGAATTTTCCCACTTCTTGTGATTATCTGCGACCATTTTACTTAGGATCCTCAGCAATGTCTTATTTGTTGCTTCTGCTTGTCCATTCCATTTTGGATAATAGGGTGTGGAGCACACCTATCTTAGGTTGTACTTTGCTAGCTTCTTAGCCACTGGTCACTGTACGAAAGGAGTCCCGTTCTCAGAGAAAATGGAACTGGGAATCCCAAAGCGATATGTAATGTTCTCCTTAATGAAATTAACAACCGCCAATGCATTTGCTGTCTTGAGTGGCACCGCTTCCACCCACTTGGTGAATTGCACAGTTGCGGTCAGGATGAACTGATTCCCATGCGAGGCCGGACGAATAGGGCCAATAAAATCCAAGGACCACGTGTGAAATGGCCAAGGTGTTCCCAATTCATGCAAGTCTACAGCAGGGGCGTGTAAAAGGTTGCCTTTGAATTGGCATTCTTGACACCTTTTGACCTTGGTGTAACAGTCTGCTCCCATTGTGGGCCAGAAGTAACCAACAGTGAGGAGTTGTCTGCATAACTTCGTGCCTCATTGGTTCTCCACTTGATGGGACAGATCCATTACTTCCTGTGCTTCTTGGATATCCAAACATCTGAGCAGATTCCCCTCGTGACCTCTGCGCCAGAGTATATTTTCTTTTACCACATATCGAGTTTCCTTCCTTTTGAGCTTTTCAGCTTCTTTTCTCTGAGTTGGTTCCATTCCTTCCTTCAAATAGTCAAACAGTGGCTTCCTCCAATCTGTGTCAACATTGATTGCAGCAATTTCTAAGGAATCTTTGACCAATGCGCAATTCTTGCAATTCCCTTGAATGATTGCAGCATATGGTGACATTTCTGGCCATTCAATCCCATATCTCTGAGCTTTTCTATAAATTGACACTTCATTTTCTCCACAGGAGTGTTGGTGGATTTTCTCTAATAGTGCCTGTCCTTCCTTCCGCGAGACACATCACATGAGCACTCCCCCTGGTCCCTTAAAGTAGAGGGAACTATCATGCACACAGAATCCCTTTGTGGATGCCCAGTTCTCTTTGCTCGTTCCTTCAGCAACCGCATGCAGTATTGGCCTTCTCCAGTCTTCATCTTCGACAGGATCCTCTTCGCATAGCTCTTGTTCTAGAGCTGGGGTGGTTCTGACTTCAATCGAAACCCTTGCCAGGCACTTGTCAGCATTGATTTTTGACCCCAAGGTGGCTAAGGCATCCGCGTGTCGGTTGTCGGCCCTAGGAGTATGCTCATACTTGACATCGTGGAACTGCTGCACTAACTTCTGAACCATAGTCGTGTAATTCAGTAAGTTGATTTCCTTTAAACCATAATCGCCTAACGAATTTTTGAAACTGAGTTTCGAATCTCCCATGACCATCAAGTTGTTTACTTCTAATGCCTTGGCTGCGAGGATCCCTGCAATTAGAGCCTCGTATTCTGCCTCATTGTTAGTGACTGAGAAATCCAACTTAGTTGGCATTTGGATGACTTCCCCATCTGGCTGGTCAAAACAACACCAATTCCCCCTCCTTTCCTTGTTGACGATCTATCGAAGTGCAGCTTCCAATAAAGTGATTTGACCGCGTAAATCTCAGGTCCTTCTAAATCCTCCTATATCATAGGCTCATAATTGTTGTCTGGGAATTGTGCCAATAAATTTGCCACTGCCTGAGAATTAATTGCTTTTGGACGAGCGCACATGATGTCATATTGTGAGATGGTCATATACCACTTCGCTAGCCTTCCACAGGGAGACGAATGACTCAACAAGTACCTGATGGGGTCACTCTTTGTAATCACCACGACTTTGTGAGAAGCGAAATAATGCTTTAACTTTCCTATGACGAAAAATAAAGCAAGGAAATGGCATTCTATATCAATGTACCTGGACTTAGCCGGCTGTACCACGCGAGAGATTTTATACATTGGTCTTTCTTGCCCTTCATGCTCTTGAGCTAGCAGCGCTCCTATAGACCTCCTTGTCGACGTCAGATATAGCATAAGTGGTGACCCCAATTGAGACGCGATCATTACACGTGGTGATGTCAGCAGGTCCTTTAACTTCTCAAACATGGCTTGATGCTCCTTTTTCCAGTTATACATGGTGCCTTTCTTGATAAGATCACCAAAATAGAAGGTCAGCTCTGCGATTTCCGGTACAAATCTTCTCAAATATGATAGCTTCCCCAAGAACGTATTTAAGGTGCTTTGGTTGTGGGGTGTCACCATGCTAGTGATGGCTGAAATCTTCACAGGATCAGGCTCAATCCCATGGCGGTGGATCACACACCCCAAGAATTTTCCGGAAGTACCCCAAATGCGCACTTCATTGGATTCATCTTTAGTTGGAAGCTCCTGCACCTTTCGAACACCTTTTGTAAATCTCCCAGATGATCTGCTTCTTCCCTTGACTTGATGACCAAATCATCAACATAGAACTCCACTTCCTGATGCGTCATGTCATGGAAAAGAGCCATCATGGCACGTTGATAAGTTGCACCTGCATTCTTCAATCCAAAAGGCAAAATCGTGTAGTTGAAAACCCCAACTGGCGTGATGAACGCAGTTTTCCTCGCATCTTCACGGTCCATCTTAATTTGATTATACCCACTGAATCCGTCCATGAAACTGAACATCCGGTGACCTGCGGTAGAGTCGATCAGCAAGTCTATGTTTGCTAATTGGAAGTCTTCCTTGGGGCAGAAGCGGTTGATATCTCTGAAGTCCACGCAGATGCGAAGCTGCCCATTTTTCTTGACAATTGGCACAATATCGGCCAACCAAGTGGGGTGATGAATGGGTTCAAAGAACTTGGCGTTCAACAGTTTGACTATCTCCTCATTGACCTTCATGTTGATTTCTGGTCTGAAACTCCTCGCACTCTGCTTTACTGTTTTGGATCTTGAAATAACGTCCAATCTATGATTGTCACCCCTGTATCAAGGCCAGGCATCTCATCGTACTCCCATGAGAACACATCTTTGTACTCTGTGAGCAGATTTAGCAACTTTTTTTCTTCTTCGCCCTTGAGATCCACACTCAAGAACACGGGCCTCTTTTTCGCTTTGGATGGGCTTAGGAATACTTCCTTTAGCTCCTGCTTCTGTGGCTTTGGTTTTTCTTCCATGCATTCAGGTGCTTCTCTCAATTTCTCCTCCGATGAGTCTGGTTTCAGTTTTACCTCTCCGGGTGGTCGCTCGAGTTGGTTGATTTGCCTAGGGATATCCGCATGCTGAGTCGGGGGTACCCCCGCGCACCTTCATATGCGGTAGAACTTCTTCCCGTTGGAGTAGAAGCTTTCTATCTCCTTACCTTTGCTGTCATTCTTCACTACCCTTTTTAGGGTGTACACATTCTTCTTCTGATAATCAATCTTTGGCACCTCTTCACACGCAGGAACCTACTCCTTGGGATCTTCTCTTGTCACCATCACTCCTGCAGGGGACTGATCATTAATATCTTTCCATCGAGGCAAAGGGGTTGGCTTAAATGGCCCAGGAATCTGCTCGTCCGCCATTTCAGCAAAACATACTGCTTCAGTCAGGTGCACCTCATTCAAGTTGAACGGGTTTATCGAAGCTAGTATCTCAACTACTCTGCCATTCCAAATGGCCTTCTTCACCTTGTGGGCTCTTGAGGGTACTGTGTCAAAACGATGAATCCACGCCCGACCAATGATCATGTGGTATGTGGTGTTCGCATCAATGACATGGAACTTGGCAGAATACTTTATCTTTCCTATCTGAAGTCCCAGGTGAATCCAACCCACAGTCATCCTTGAATCGCTTCCGAATCCCACCAACGAAGATGGGCGCCTGACAATTTTCTTGTCAGGAATTCCTTCTAATTTCAGGGTGTTGAGCGAGACTACGTTAACGGCCGCTCCTCCATCGACAAATGCCCTTCTAAACTCGACATCATTGATCACTGGTGTGACATACAAGGGTTTCTGATGGCTTGCGTCTGTCTTCTTATCTATTTCAGAGAATGCCATTATTTTCTCAGTTGAGCGAGAGACCCTTACAACTCTTCCATTGGAGACAACTATATCCTCCTCAAAGTCTTCTGCCACTCTGAGGATCGCCTTTGTCATCTCCTTGCGGCACTTTTCTAAAAAGTTCATTTCATCAAAGAACCTTCTGAAGCCGTGTGATCCCTTCATCCTGTCGGCGCGCGAGTCCTTTATGTCCATGCTATAGTCTTCCTTATCATGGACTTCGGCTAAAATAGGTAGCCCATTTTCTGCGATCTCTTTGAGGTCCATAATCGCGATCATGGCTACCTCCTTGTCTTTTTGTCTCTTGCTCTGAATGGGCTGGTAGGGGATTGTTTCGCACATCTTGCCTTTGCTCGTTGATGACAATCTCCCCTTCTTTCATCTTCTTGTTTCAAGCAACTTGAGCTTCTTGCATTCAGCTGTTGGATGAATGACTTTACCGTGGCATTCACACCACTTTGGATCCCTTAGCTGCTCCCTGGTGGGTGCCCTTTCGAGCTAAGGTAGGACCCCATCGTTACGCCACTGTTTGCAGAGGTCAATCACCTCCTCAAGGGAGCATGGTAATGGCGGGACATCTGTGGTCGAACCCTTGGGCTGTTTGTGCGGTGAACCTGTATTGACATCATCCTCGCGCCCCCTCTGGTAGTTAAATCTGCCAATCCTGAAGGTCGATCCTCCTGGGGATCGCTCAGTGGCATGCTTCTTCCTTTGCCTCTCTACTATGGGCTCTATTTTCTTGGTAAAATCGATTAACTTGGAAAAAGTAAGCATTTGCAAGTTAATCAACATACCCTTGTATTCATCTCCCATTCCTTGGAGACATATCTCGATGAGCCGGCTTTCAACCACCTCATCTCTGCACTCCAGCGACTTTGCCCTGAACTTCTTGATGAATGCAATTCCCACACACTACCTTCTTGCTCGTCCCGAGCAACACTTGCTTCCTAGATTCACATATATCTTTACTTTGCCTAGGACACACCGACTCAAACACCAGACTATGCAATCTACATGACTATAAAATAATGCAACTCGATTATGTACAATGCAATAAATTCAAGAACATATTTTTTTCTTTTTAGTTAGAGATTGGGAAATCTCGAAAAGCAAACCGACATGTCATTAGGCTCTCACATCCCCTAGAAGATTAATGAACTTGGTGATTGATAGAACTTGTTTCGTCAGACAGAACGGGCACGAACACTCAATAAGTTGCTTTTGCACACTCATTAAACGTATCCCTAGCACTTACCATCCGAGCTATGTATCCACGGGTTTCAATTGTTGACGGCTTAGGATGGGTAGGATAGGATATTTAGAAGCGTAATCCTAGACGTCATGATACAACTCATAAAAACCCATTCTCACACTCCTTCACAAAAGTCCAAGGAACCCCACCGAATCTACTACTCCGGCCCTCATTCCCTCAATCTTGGTGCAACGCCGTTCTCGCGGCCACAAATGTGAAGAAGTGATCAAAACTCATAGCTACTCTCCTTGGTCTTCATGAAGTTCAATTCCGGCTCCCTATTCCATTTCACTTTCAATTTATGTTTTTATCTTAATTTTTTTTCTTTCAATTTAATTCTCAATCAGCACATGGAGCCACCAACACGATAGTAATATCCAAGGAGATCAAATATCAAGATAGATAATGTGGGGGTGGAATGTGTCAAATCAATGTAATCAAATATAAATGTCGACACCCCCACAACTCAATGTAAAGCATATCTTGAACCCGGTAGTCAATGTAACACGTGCTAATTCCAACCAATCCTCCTCATCACCTAAGATATAGAGAATATAAATGAAGAACAAGCACTTCCTCCTATAAGATCAATCACCCCCACCATATCGTGCGAAAAAAATGTCACCCTCAACGAACCTCCTTAACTCAACTCCCTCTATCATGACGCATAGGAAGGGACCATTCGAACTAGTGATGAAAGTCACAAGGAACGGCTTCCTAGGCTGGAGGTTGTGAATAAAAGGGGTAAATGGATCAAATTGGGGTAATTAGAGGACCTAGGCAATGGAGACGGGACGTGATGTCCCCATAAAATCACTCGCACAACTGTTCCATTGCCACTACGAGGAGGGTTGACGACTACCTAAGTGATGTGGTGTAGCGCTAATAGGATAACTAGTTTGAGAGACATCTACTCACAGTTATCGAGTGCATTGGCCCAATAGCCTTCCTACTCCAGATTCTCGCGTCTACCTCACCTCAGATTTTCATACTACCTAGGGAATACTATCATTAATCCCTCACCCCGTTCACTCTCTTCAATTGCCCATTCTCAAAAAAATTCAATTTTTAGGGTTTTTCTTGTTTTTAATTTTTTTTGTAGTTTTAGACACTATATGTAACTGGTCAACTCGATTAACCAACAAAATAGGGTACGTTGACTCAATAAGTAAAAGTTTAAACAATATATACAATGCAATAATTAAACGTGCACATGCAATTCTAACTTTGACACCTACGTGCAAACTGACTCACTAATCTACATGTAACAAGGCTATGCAAGTTTAGGAAAGCAAAGATATGTGTAAACACCCCCCCCCCCCCCCGCCCCACACTTGAGATATTCATTGTCCTCAATGAATTTAGAGAGTACCCCCAAAGACATGATCTCAAAGTGTAAGGATTTAATAAAAAAAACCAGTGTTGCATGGCATTTTGCGTATAATGAGTCATATCGTCTAGAGCGATTATTTAAAGCGAGATAGAATATGGTACCTATGATCCCGGAGTACCATTCTTACAGTATTGGTTTCGAGAAAATTGGTCAAGAGAGGACCGAATCGGTCGACCAAATTTTCCGAAAACTCGAGCAAGTTGAAGCAAGCATACCCTTGATGTGCTCCTCGGTGTTCCCGTCTTAAGTTCCTCTTTGAGCTTCTGTCGAATCCCCCTCCAAATCAACGAATTGGAAGATTTAAGTTCTTGGAGCTCTTACCCTTTTAATTCATCCACACTCAATCCTCTCAATATCTCAAAAGCTCAAGAGTTAATCCGCTCACTATTTCAAAAACATCGCGATTTTGATGCGTTTCGGGTTTGGGGTGTGTTGGTGTTCTTTAGGGTTTGGAAAGGAAGAAGATGAAGACAAGGAGTGTTTGATCCAAATTGGGGTGTTAGGGGACTTTTTGGTTGGTTCTTGCCTTTAAAAATCCTCCAAAATGTCAAAATAACCCCCCAAAAAGTATCAAAAATACCCCCAAAAAGTGAGCTGTCCGGCTGATTTCGGCCCCGATTTCAGCCCGAAATGGAGCCCGAAATCAATGGATTTCGACCAAAAATGGGGCCCCAAATCACTGGGCAAAAACCAAGCAGAACCCTTGTTTTATTTTGGGCCGAAACAGGTTGATTTCGGCTCCCATTTCAGCCCGAAATGGGTGCCGAAATCACTGTAGTAGACCACCTTGTTTTTGCTCTAGTTTCTTCGTCCAATCTCCGATTCGCACGATTCATTCACCGATGGACTCCGTATTCGACGAGGAATCCATTTTTGACTAGAAAATTCCCAAACCATGAAAATTTCCGTTACTTCTTAATTTATCTCTCTTGTGAAAAGAATCTCGCCTCCAAAGCTCTTGAACTCTATTTTCACTCCGGATTCCGATGAGTGCAACCCCGATACTCCAACTCGCAACCATGCTCCTCATGAATAATTGGCTACTCCTCAACCTCGATTAGCTTCTTTATCAAGCTCAATGCTCCCGGTTAGCTAGTTGTTCCTCATTTTGCGTGCGAAATCGTGCACATGCATCAAGAATGGGAATCCGGAGAGTTCTCCGGTACATGTGTCCTGTACACTCATAGAAAATATTAAAAACACTCTCTCTCACCCCTCACAATCAAATATGGAGAACTCATAAACAAAAACGAAACAAAATATCAAACTCAACTCTACATTGGGTTGCCTTCCAAGAAGCGCTTGTAATTTAAGGTCGACGGCCCGACCCGGTTACCTCAACCGTCTAGGATAGTGAAGGAGGCTTAAATCTCCACTTATTATTCTTCCACCATCTCTTTTCCAGAACTTCACGTGCACCCCTATGTTGTGCAGATGGTGGAGATGTGTAGAAGTTGACTCTTTTCATATTGCATTTTTCTTCTTTATCAACTTCCACGAAATACTATTGGGCTCAAATGAATCTCTGGCCATAAATTCGCCCCAGTAGTACCTCTTTGGTGCTTTATGCTCGTCAATCAACACATGCAGTTCACTCACACCCCCACACTTGCTGATTTCCAAATCCTCAATAGCAAAAATCACAAGTTTTTCATCAGCTTCATCGTTAGCACCCCACAAGCTCCCAATGCGGGGGTCATCCAAATCCTCCTCTGGTGGTGATGATGATGGAGGCTCAAATTTAGGCTCAACGTCACGTGGCAAGGGATCCTCTTGTGGCACTTGGATACCTGATTCCTCTGCCCCTGACACTTTCTCTACTCGTTTCGTTAACCTCTTCATCATCTCCCTCACGTATTCCATACCTGTGACTGAATCCTCTTGTCAAAATTGTGTAGCAACAGACAAGAACTTGACGCACAACTGGATATCCTCCATAATACTGCGCCGTTCTGCCATATCCGATGACGAGTCTTCTTGGTGCTGATGAAGTTGGGATGGATAAAAAATGCACGTGTCTTCATACTTGTGATCCTTCTTGCATTTATAGCACCAAATTACTGAGCAGTCATCTGTGTGCCAACTTCTGCATTTAGCACAATAGTAGGGGTAATCAGAGATCCCCTCATAATCTTCCTCGCTCGACATGCTCATTATGTCTACTGCTTCCTGTGTTCCTGCCAAAACAAACTCACAAGAAACCCGTGAAGCACAGAGATAGAAAAAAAAATTAAACAAAATTAAAATAAAAGAAATACTCTAAACTAACTCCTAAGTAAATAATCTACCGCTGTCCCCGGAAACGGCGCCAAAAACTTGACACGATTTCTTACGTGTATGCGCAAGTGCACGGTCAAGTAATATAGGGGTGGTATTACAACCTCGAGTTATTGATCCCACGAGGACAAGCTTGAGATAATTTAATTAGTTATTAGCATAGGATACAGTACATGGAGGAAGAAAATGTGATTTAAACATTTGTCACCCTCAAACAAGTGACTGAAATAAAATAACAACTAAACTAATATTTTTGGGTTTTTTAATCTATTAACAAAATATGGAGATACTAGGCAATCTCTAGATCACCTAGGGCTGTGGAAGATTTCCGGATTAGCTATGTAACACGTTAATCCTATTCTAGTTAAGCCGAGTAATAGCACTGAGAATTTCCTCTCGGTCTCATCTCGTTCTACGTCACGGTTTACAAATAGCATTAGTAGTAGTAGTAGTTGTTAATGTTTCCAGAACTCTTCCTCACCTGAGAGAAAGCCACATGATAAAATAAGTTGAGATTAAAGCAATATTATGCTTATTCATAATTGCCACAGCTAACCCTCCTTGAAAGCCTCGAGTTCAGTTTGCAAAGGGAGACATGGTAAAAACAAGTTTAGCTACATATTCAATAAAGCAACCCGAAGCTGAGAAACAAGCACTATCGATATCAGTGGCTGACCTACGTTTATACTTACTTGGAAACATAGTAACTAAGATACATAACATATAGCTACGAAATTGTAGGCTTCTCTAACTGCTTCATCACAACCACTGGAATCTGCTTTTGGCTTCATCAACCATAATTTTGATATACATTCCATAATTTCATGAACACCCGTATGCAAAAGAACCATTTATATTCAATAATAGGGATTGGATTACACCGAATTAGAGAGGAAACTTTCATTTCGAATCATCAATCATATCAGCAATCATCTGCTTTTGAACTTAGGACCAATACACCTTCCTAACCGTTTATTATATCAACAATTCTCTTCTTCTATACTTCTACATTAGTTTCAAATGTTCACATATAACATTGATACTGAAGAAGTCATGCCATTTTTCTATATCAATTCAATTCTTTTTATGCTTGCACTTTTTTCAATAATGATGCTCCCTTTCCCTTAGCCTTCCCTATATATGCTCTGAGTTGCTAAAAACTGCGATGTTTTCGTCCATTTATAATTTGGAAAACATAATCCAATTGCTTGTAAATTATAAAAATCGACAAATATCCCTTCTTCATCATGTAATAAGAATAGTCAAGGGATCCCCTTCCTAAATCTTTTAGAGGGGTTAGTATTAATTGTTCAACTTTATGATCCTAAATGTCAATATTTTTATAAAAACTGATAAATATCACATCCCACCGTACATTTAGCATACATGATGCAACATCCCTTTTGCCAAATCAACAATATAGCAGGCAATGTTTACCAAGTAGTCACCAGTGCCTTTAAGATAACCTAGTGAGACATCGTAACCACTAACATATATAAACCATGGATGTAAAACCTTGCTCCTAGTTTAAGAAATATATATAGAAATTTTTCAAAACATGTCACTTGCATGAAGATACAAATACATCATTGTAGTAACACACTCATATGAAAAATTGTCTTTGCCCATGGTAAACAAATAGATCAAGCTTGTTACAGTGAAACCGTGTACATTCTTTGCAAAAAGAGGTTGACAATTCAATTCAGAATAAATTATCATGCCTCAAATGCAATAAACACATTGCTACAAATTCCTCATAGGAAAAGAACAAGCAACAATTGGTGTGCCAATAGGAAAAGTACGATTTTCTCTGCAAGTAAAATGTTCGCATAGTAATATACCAAAAAGAATGATCTAATAGTAAAGTTATTCCAAAAAAAGGTTTGGTGTAGTTGATTTTTCAGTTATATAGAGTCATCAAACCATAAAGTATGTCTTCCCAGTTTCGATGAAGAATATCGACCTCTCTGTGACCATACATTTATTCTTAAGACTTGTCCATTATTTCTTTACATCTAATCGTCGTCCTTAGTTTCTGTAAGTCAATACTCTAATACAAATAGTACAGTTTTACTGAAATGAGAGAAAACCAAAGAAGAAGTATATGATGTGGACTGACCTGAGAATATTATGCATATCCTTTTGTCATTGATAACACCCGAACACCACCACCACATCACCAGAACCACCTGATACAGATCTTGTATAGAAATTACAGATCCAAACACTACAAATTGGTTTAAACAAAATTACAGATAGAATAAATAATTAATGATCAAATAAAAAATACAGAAGAAGAGAAGAGGGGAAGAAGATAAGAAGACCGTAAAGGCTGAAGCAACGCCACCAGAAGCACCATCTCACGTTGTAGCCTCGCCACATTACCTCCATGGAAAATATTTACAGAGGGAGAGAAGGAAAAGATCAAACACAGATTATCGAGGGAGACGAGGAGAAGAAGAAGAGAGAGAAAGATATCGTACGATTCGTACCTCGGCCTCGCCGCCGCCTCCTCAAAGCTTGAGATCGAAAGAGTCTCTTCCCCTCCGCCTACAAGCTCCAGATCGGAAAAATCAACGCCCTGCTTCAGATCGTTGCTCGTCCTCCAGCCTCTTGTGCCTCCTCCACAATAGCCACTCCTCCTCCGTCTGCCTTGGTCGTCTCTTTCCCTGTCTTCTTCTCTTCCCCTTCTTCTTCCTCGTTTTTTCTCTCTCTTTACCCGTATGTCAATCTTCTTTCTGTATCTCTCTAAAAATTTGAGTGTGGTGAGAGTTGAGAGGGTAGAGTTAACCGGTGGGGTGGGGTGGGGTTGGGTTGGGTTGGAAACTTAACCAAGGTAAATTTGGTTTCCCTCTATTATTTTTTTTTAATTTCGGTTACCTCTCCAATTGTTTTTGGCAGGAGTTGACAATTGGATATGTCACTATATAAGTAGCTGTCATTTTAAATAAATAGTCACAATTATTGACCAAATTTTTGGGTAGAATAAATTAAAAACAAAACGGTCGACAAAAAATATCATATGCATCGACGAACACAAATATTTTCGATTAATAACGCAACTAGCTGCATTTAACCGTCTGTCAACAAAAAAACTGTCAACAAATGTCATATTTTTTGTAGTGTGGTCTTTCTTTTGAAAGCTCTTGCTTTTCTTGTGTCAAATGTCTTTTGTAGTCCTTGATACTGGATGGTCTATGCCTTTCTCTGTTAAAGTCTCAGTTTCCAAAGTTTTTCTTCATTTTGAGAATTCTTGTCAATGCTTTTGAAATCTGTGCAAATTGGATCTTCATCATCACCATCCTCAGTTTCAAGGCTCTGTGTTCTCTCATTTTCCTTGGCTTTCAGAGCTAAACTCTTGACACTTTAAGGTAGCTCTCCATCAACTTCATTCATAGATATTTCATGTGTCAGAAGCTTCCCTTGTAGTTCATCAAGTTGTAGAGTTGAGAGATTCTGAGCTTCTTCAATTGTTGTGGTCTTTGGTTCCCACTTTGCCTTTGCAAGACTTCTTAGAATCTTCCTCACCCTTTCTTCATTGGAAAAATGTTTTCCCCTTGAATCAAGGTTGTTAACAATATCTGTGAACCTCTTGAACATGTCTCTGATGGACTCATCTGCATTATTCTGAAACAGCTCATATTGCCTGAGATAGATGTTGATCTTGGTTTGCTTCACTTGACTGGTTCCTTCAAAAGTAACCACAAGTTTATCCCAGATTTCTTTGGCAGTAGTGCAGCCTGAAATCCCGTTGAATTCATCTGTACTCAAAGTACAATATAAGATGTTAATAGCTTTGTAATTCTTAGAGAATTGCTCTAATTCAGAAGAGGACAGTAAGTCTTCAGATTTGGGAGTTCTAATCCCACCTTTCTCTGTGTAGAAAGTGCGAGGTCCATTCAGAATAATGGTCCACGGCTCTGTGTCTTGATCAATGATGAAAATTTTCATCAGGGATTTCGAGTGAGTAAAATTTTCTCCACAGAAGATAGGAGGTCTGTTAGCAGCTCTTCCCTGTGAGAAACCACCATCACCTGCAGTACTAAAGATCACCAGATGGTTAAATCTATACAGTGATACAAGCTCTGATACCATTTGAAAGTGTGAGTGTGCAGGTGTTAATGCCGCCAAGATACTCTAGAAGGGGGGGGGGTTGAATAGAGTATGCCAACTTTTTTCAAAACTTGCTAGGAAGATGAAAACTTGTGAAAACAGTAAAGTTCCAGGCCTTGAAAACAAGTTCAAGCCCTTGGAAGAAATGCAGTTTGTATAAAGAAAGTAAGCCTTTTTCAAGGCCTTGAAAACAGGTTCAAACCCTTGAAAAACAGACAGTTTTGAGTGCTGCAAAAACTATGAAAAAGAATGAGTTGTAAATGCAAGAGACAAGTGATTTATAGAGTTCAATCCACTTGGACCTACGTCTCTACCTCAGGGATAAGAACCCTACAGGATTTTCAACACAATTCTTATTAATCAAAATCTAAGGCCTAGAACTCAAGAACAGAGAATTCCCTTACTCTGTTACAGCTTGTGGTTCCCTAATCTGTCTAGTACGTGCTCTAGCTAACTGATTAAATGAGAATTCTCTATTGTTCACTTTGAACAATCTTTGATAATAGATATAGAAGTAATACAGAAATGATCTACCAATGGAGTACAATACAGAAGAACACTCAGAGTGTAGAAAATGCAGTGAAGTATGCAGTGATCTTCTTTGAATGGATTGGAAGAATGATGAATTTCTTTGATGCTTGTCAATCCAGAACTCTTTCTCTCTTTTTTCCCGTTGAGTGTTGTGTCTTATTGCTTCAAAGAGCTCTGCAAATCTTCCCAGGTTTTTCAGCAACAAACTTCCAATTTTGTAGGAAACATATTTTGACTACTTTGACATCTTCTCCAACGGTTAGATGATCACACTCCTCAGAGATTTTGTTGTGATATTTCGTTTAAACATCTTGAGAAGCAGACATCCAAGTCTGATTGATCAAAGGATCAAAGTGTCCAACTGTTTCTAAATCTGCAAAAGTTCAGTTTAGGAAACAATATTGCAAAACTTGAAAATAAAATTTCCTGTAATACCAAAGTCAAACAAATGATATTCTAAGTTCAATCATGTTAGAATAATTTATCTTTCATCATCTAATAACAGTAAATCAAACATATGAAAGATAGAGAGGGAATCAACTCAGAGAATTTGCTGAAAACTCCCCCTGAGAATGTTCTTCACAGGTTAATCAGTTTCAAGGCTTTGAATCCAGTTTCAAGGCCTAAACTATTTTCAAGCCTCTGAGAACTGATTCAAGGCTTTGAAAGCTGGTTCAAGGCCTTGAAATAGTCAAACTATTTCAAGCCTTGCACAACCTGATCTTACACTCTCTCTATGTCGCCCCTCAGTTCGACGGAACAAACAGCAGCAGCAGCGGCATCCAACCACCGCCGCCGCCACCCAGGTCAGATCTCCTTCTCTCTCTCTTCTCCTTCGTTCTTCTTCCTCTTCTCATCCTCACATCCATGCTCTGTTCTTTGTCCCTCTGTTTTTCTTTTCTTCTTCTTTCTTCTGCATTTTTTATCCTTCTTGCATGCTCTGTTTTACTTTCTTCTAACTGGTCAATATGACCCCATTGTTTCCGACAACCCTTTCGACCGCCAAGCTACACCACCACATCACCGCCAACATCTATGTCTAGCCTCTAAATCTCTCTTGTATTCATCTCCATCACATGTAAGTTGTTATTGTTCGTCGATTTCATATTGTTCACTCTCAATTTCATGTTTTAGTTAATGTAATCCTTGTATTAAATCAAGCATTATTCGTCTTCGATAGCTTGATTCGTTGTTATTCATGATTACCCAAGAACCCTTGTTATGTAGGGGGTAAAATCAATCCGAAACAATAGGATTAGCTAGAAGCTATCACTTGTTTGATGTGTTGGGTTGGTAAGGCGAGTTGTAATCGTCGGGTAATTAAATTGGAGTTGAAATCGAGACCGTTAGAAACTTAATTTGATGTTCTGGGGCTCTTGAACAATCTGTTCGGTCGCTAATGGGTTTGAATTAATGGGTTTTAATACGCGTTTTGTGGTCTTGAAACTAAGTTCATATGTTTGAGAGAATTTGCGAGTTGTGCCTAGCAAAATATAAGTCTAAGTTAATTAGTAATCTATTTGTTTAAAAATAAATGGCTTAGTGGATGTTAAACTTGGACCGGTGAGTAGAACCGTACCACTAGCATAGAACCACTTATCCTAATCACTTGTGTATCGAGTTTACTTGGGAATGTTGGCTTTGGTATTAGAACCAAAATCGTTGAGCGTCATATGTATGTAATATAGTTTAGCACTTATATTACTAAAATATTATAATTAACTAGAATATTGTTAACTTGTAGGCGACGAGTTCTCGGACGACGGGTAGGTTGAGTACAACGACTGAGTTGCTGTATTTTCTTACATTTGAGGTGAGTAAACATGCCAGACCTAGTGTGCCTACCGCCTTTAGTGTCAAAAGATTATTTCACTTCTTGTATCAAAATGAATTTACCTGTTATGTACATTATGTGCCATCTAAACATCTGATTTTAACTGTTAAATGCTTTTCTTGAAAATATCAAAAAAATATAATAATGGATGATAACGTAAAGTGGAAGAGTTGTGCGGGGTTATCGCTTACTTACTTTTTGCTTGGGCGTGTTGACTTCGTTCACGCGTCCAATTTATTTTATTTAATTCGGTTGCAATGCGCCGGATAGCTCATTGTACTATACCTTATGGCTGCAAGAGTCTTTAGGGTTGTCGACACTTAAGGTCCTGTATGCTTTCAAAATGGTTGGTTCTTTCCCGGTCACAACAAATTAACAAATTGGTTTTAGATTTGATAATATTAATGCAAAATGAAATAATATGTGGTTTAAATTCCCATCTTGGATAATAAACTGATTTTGGGAAAATGCAATGGAAATTGGAAACTCTCGTGCTTTTCTTAAAATTGTCAACACTACAACAAATTCTGCCTCCGTTGACAGCAAAAATTGTCGCTAGAAAGGCCAAATATGTCGGTTGAAATTCTATCGACAAATAATTTTTTGACGGAAAATGGTCACTACAAGTCGGTCGTTAGTATTAAGGCCGAAAAATCTCAATTACGTCGGCAGAAAAAAAAAGGCGACGTTAGTTTTTGTCTACAGTTTAAATCTAACAACAAACCTTTTCTGTCGCTAGTACAACTACCGACAAGTAAATTTAGTAGTTTATGTAGATAAGTGACAAAAATATTTGTCACCAGTAGAGATAATTACATCTTCATGGCGACACACATGTTTGTCGATAGTATCACGACCAAATAAAAAAAAAATTATGGGAATTTTTACATATATGCAGAAATGCACCCAAAATTCCAACACTACTCAAACATATATGCACAATTGTGCTCAAATCCAAGATCAACCATCCAAAAGTGGGATTTTTTACATCACAAACAAAAAAATACTGCATAATAACTCTTTTGCATCCTTAGCCGAGTTAAAGAGTTGTACAAATTAAAGAGTCGTACAAATTAAAGCAGTATTAAGTTAACAAAACCAGTAGCTTGTGTTTCAAAGTTCAAAAACTATTACATCTAAAGGAATGAAGTGCCCAGAAATCAGCTACTATTTGTTATATCATCAAGTGTCCAGAATCACCGGCCAGTACTTATTTGGGTCCTTCGATGCCCTGAACCTATACCAGCAACGCTAAAACCTACAAAAAATGAAAAAAATAATCATAAGATAGTGGCTTTATGGTTTAACAAACAACAAAACTGCTAAAGCTTGAGAAGAATAGGTAAAATGACCAACCACAAAACTGCTAAAGCTTTAGATCAGAACTAGGTTCACCCCGCGCGCGTTGCGCGATGTGTCTTTGTATTTTGGCAACGTTTCGACCACGTCGAGCATGGAATACCATAAGACAGTGTATAGTTTGAACTTGTACAGGTGCAAGGAAGCAGATTGGAAAATCAAAGCCTCGTTCAAATCAAGCCCACTCGCGAAATGTATTACAACTTTGAGACTAACATATCCATTTTTTTAACATAAAATAAAGTATAAGCTAACCTACTTATTCATGAAGCCCTTGAACTGCTAAAGCCATGGCCTACTGTATTCCTGCTAGTAGATATCTAGTCTGTTGAAGTGCAAGTGTGCTTCGTCTAGGGATTGTTAATTCACCTTTCCTTGGTTGGTCTAAGATATACTTGTTTGATACATTAAACAACCAGTGGTGGAATACCTATTCAAACTATGATCCCTAAGTTCCCAGATCCATGGTTATTCTCATGACACCAATGTAATATCACTAACTTAGGACAAGAGAGTTTGGCCAGTAACCATTTACATGTGCACTTTTGGCCCTTGTATTCTGTATACTGGTGGCTTGGCATGGGGATGAAAAATTATTCGTATTAAACAATAAATCATCAATAACAAATCAATTCACAGTACTGATGGTGCAATCAACTTCCTGAAAAGAAAATACCCATAGTAGAAACTTGAAGAGATTGAACATACAGTAGGAATGATAGGTGGCTGAATCATTTGCTTGAGCTTCGACTTTTCATACAGAAGATCAAAGGAATCTTCATTCTGCATTAAGAAGAAGGATATTTGAGAAAAACAATCCAAAGTAAATCATAAACCATAAGCATTAATAGAGAAATAGCAACTACTGGACTGGATGTTTCAACTACCCTACTAGGCTGCATGCTGTTTCACATTCACTGCCACGTCCAACTCACCGATATATATATAATTGCAGTCTCTGTATTTGGCTGATAAGGGTGAAATTCTTCAACTTCAGTAGTTTTGAGACAAAATAAACTTCCTGTACACCCACAAACACAACCAATGACATAGCAATAAAGCCATATCTATTGCTAAAGAAATATGCAGTCTGCTAGATTGTAGGGAATTGATAAAGAAATATGCTTATGGAGAGCTCCTAAGAGGGTGAATGAGCTGATAGATTGGCACTCACACTCTTGGAATTTGGATGTGTTGCACAGGTGGTTTGATGAAGTGGAGATAGAAGCTATTACTAGTCTACCAACTGAAGTGATGATGAATAGGTGGGATTCTAGTGACCTTCTACCTACTGAACGGAGGATGAATAGGAGGTTCAGAAGCAATCTGCAAGGGTGCATCTTTTGCAAGAAAGCCAATGAGGAGGCTGCACATCTGTTTTTTAAATGCCAATTTGCTAGAGCTGTGTGGTTTAGAGTAGCAGGTATGAGAATAGATGAGGTGGAAGGTGATACTGTCAAGGAACTCATGACAGCTCTTATAAATCTACAAAGAAGGGCAAAACCTGCTATGGATTTGAGGTTAGTTACGGCCCTAATTATAGATAAAACCTGGCAGCTCAGAAATGATGGCATTTTCAACTCAGAAAGTTGTGCCAAATTTGACCCTGAAGCTCTTTCTGAGAATATCCAAATGCTTCATGAAGAACACATCAGGTGCCAAGATTGTAACCTGAGTAAAGATGTTGATAAAGACAATTTTGAAACTGTGACTGAAAACCTTTCTAGTGATAAAAGGGAGAAAGTAGCAGGAACATGTGTGCAGGGATCACCACTCCTCACTGGAGTAAAAGAAACAGAGTTGTGGCTATTCAAAAATGGCTCTCCCAGAACCAAGGAAGTGCAGTTTTCTTTGTGTGCAGAGAAGAGAATGCTAAAGCTCACTTTTTAGAAAATTGGAAAGAGGGACTAACCAGTAACAGATTTCCAAACTCATCCACCAGTAAAAGATTTCCAAACTCATCCGAATCACAAATCAGTAATAAGATTCATAACTGAGATGGTTGCTTTCACGCCACACAAAGTTAGGTAAACCAAGTAATGTCCTTTGAAAGTGAGTTATGATAGGTAAACCAATAGCTTCCTACCTGATATGGTGCTTTACATTGCAGCATAAACTCTCAGGTCCGGAATAAAAAATCAACAATCAATTATATTCCAATAAGTTTTTGATGAGAGGACTCCTACAACCTGCACTGTAATATAGCAAATGAAATTATGATAGGTCACAACAAAGAAATAACAGCTACAAAAACACAAATCAATGATCAGAAGATTAAAGAAGAGATTGAAAAACAAAGAGATAACATCAGGTCAAACTGTTGTTCCAGCAAATTGGCTGTGAAGGTAAAACTGATGTATTCACCTGAGAGATGGTGTACAGAGGCGCCATACCCCTCGCCATCTTTATCCGTCAGTAAACCACTATTGAAAATCGACATCGAACTGCTACAACCAATGCTCAAATTCCGTAGCATAGACCATATAACGAATGCCACAAACACTAATCACCGTGAACTCGATCATACCTGAACCCTCATTGCTGCCTCCGTCCTCTTGATTTCCATCCGATCGAAATGGAACCCTAAATAGAAAAATCTGGAACACAAAACAGATGAAACAGCTATAGATAAAACACATATAGCAACGGAGATTGGTAGTACTGGAACTTTAAATTGACATAGCATAATTTGATGACTGATCTTACACAAATGCTCTAGGCCAGAAATTATTCAGCATGGTAGATTATCTATGTGAGTTTTGCTAAGAAGAAAGGGCTTTAAAATTGCTTATGATGTTTAAACTTCACAGATCAAGGGTAAAAGATTGTAATGGTGTTGTATTTCTGCCCAAAACACACTAACAACAAATCATAAATTAACAATTTCCTCTGAATGATTATGTTTAAACCACAACTTTTTCACCCTCCCTTAAATTTCCCGTCCGAGAAATTCAGAAATTAACAACAAATCAGTGAAGATGTGGTTTCGTCCTTAATGGTGAGTTCAGTTTTGTCTCAATTTCAGCACAACCCAATGAAGAATGTAAATGAAAGCCCCAATTACTTCAAAACAGAGAAATGGATGAAGAAGAAGTAGTAAATCGAAAAAAAAAAACCCTGAAAACTTGAGGGAAAAACTTCAAAACTGCAATAATCAAAACCCTGATGGATTCAATTCGCACTAATCTAACCGCATCATAACCATCATCAATAGCAAACACAGAATCATCAAAACATACCTTGAATGCGATTTGGTTTTCGGTCTTATTTTACAATTGAAGTGAACATGAGATCTGCTTCTTGATGTCAACTATCCAACCCAAAAACCAAATCAGATCAATAGATTAAAACCATAGTAAAAACAGAATCGGCGAAAGGAAATCAAAACAGATTCATACGGAAAGCCCTAGAAGATTCAAAATCGGAACTCACATGGGAATTTGAGCTCGCCGGGCTCGATGATGAGAAGTTCCTTTGTACCCATCTTCGAAAAATCAAATCTTTCGTCGATCCGGGTGATTATCGCTTCTTCTATCAGAGAAGGAATTGGAATTGAAACAAAATATTGACGAAGATCGAGAGAAAGAGAGAGAGAGTGGTTAGTTAGGTTATGGTGAAGGACTTGTTTTCGTAGAACAGCATCGTGGCGGCGGATTTAAGTCTACCGGCGGCGACGGGTCGAGAGGATCGTTGATTGATGGGGAGAAAGAGAGGTTTCTAGGAGTCGTGAGCTGTGTCGTGTGAGTGTGAGTGTGAGTGTGAGTGTTTAAGAGGGTTTCTCGTATTATTTTTTTTGGTTTATGATTGAAAGTGTTTCTAAATTTTTTAATTCCCTCTTAGAATTTGGGAGTGTGGGAAACAGAAATTGTTTACCCTCCAATTTTTTTATTAACTTTTTTGGCAGGAGTTGACAATTGAGTATGTCACTATAAAACTAATTGTCAAACTTTAATAAATAGTCACAGTTATTGACTAAATTTTGGGGTAGAATAAAAGAAAAACTAAATTGTCGACAAAAAAATTCATATGCATCGACAAACACAAATATTGTCGACTAATCGCGCAACTAGCTACATAAAACTGTCTGTCGACAAAAAAACTGTCAACAAAGGTCATATTTGTTGTAGTGCAAACTTTATTTTCGCTATGTTTACAATAATTTACTACATGAAAAGTTGGTTACTGTTTTTATAAATTGCCACATAATCATTTTACATGCTTGGGTGTTTGCTTGCCAGTATTTATTGCTGATTTTGTAGTGTGGTGTTCCCTTTTTGTTTTCTGCACCACAGGTCTGGATGTTGGGAGTTTGTCTTAGCAGGGAACGCGAATCATCACCTAGATTTTTAGTATTATCGTTTTAAATAATTATAATTCTTTTGAATATTTTATAATGCTTAGACTTGTTAAGCGCCCGTGTTTGAGGCACACTTTTGAATTGTAATAAAGTATTACTTTTAAGACTTCTTGGTTGTTTATGCTTGGATTCACTTTTAAACGACCAAGTATCCGGGTTTCATCTCGGGTAAGGAGTGACACCCCCGGGCCTCCGGCTTGGTCATTTTGGGGGTGTTACAGGTGGTATCAGGTCCGGCAATCCACAAAGGGAATTAATACCTGTTAGGGTAACTAAAATGAACATAGGAAAAGTAATTAAAATTTAAAAAGCCGTTGGGGATTTGGGTAGTCTTGGATTCGACTATTATGCGTGTAATTCCTTAGAAAATAGGCTGAGAAAGCAAGTACACCCACCCATCCACTCCTAACTAAGAGCTTTGGCCTACCCGAGTAACTATGTAATTGTGTTAGAGGCGTTTCATTGGAGTTTGGGTAAGAAGTTTATTGTGTGGGTGATCAAAATTCGGCGATTATATTCGAAAGTCTTGTGTGATACAAAATTGAGGTCCTGGGAGTATGTACTTATTTAATGAGGGTAGTCATTTTTGTTTACGATATATACTTTGTGGAGTAAGAGACATATGGAGTTATTTTCTTTTGTAGATGGCTAGAACCAAGAGAACCGCAAGGAAGCGTGTGTTGCCAGTTGAGAAACACCCAGTCGTGACTCTTTGTGCGGTGGGTGAGGCTCTAACGGTGTTTCGTGATCGTGTGATCCAGTTTTGTGAGCATAGGTTCAATACGTTGAATTTTCCGCGATATCGGAATCCGGCTTCCCAGGCATAGTGCATGGTGAAGGCTCTACCTATGGGGCCCATGTTTGGGGAGATCATTGCAAGGTATAACAATATCATGACTTGGTGCAACAAGTTAAATGTAGGGACTATTTTTACCAAGGTGAGTGGAAGCTGTACGCCCACTTTATATGCATGTTGTTGATGGAGATTCATGGTAAATGGCAAAACTACACGGTGATCGAGATAGATTCTAGTGACGACGATGAGGTTGAAGAAGAGCCTAGTGAGGATGAGGAGTTCGAGGATGACCCCAATGAAGTATGGAGTTGGATATAAGCAATGATGACAAGGAGTAGGCATGTTAGACTTCTTTGATTTCCTAGAATTTTGATGCATTTTGAGTTTTATTTTGTTTTGTTTTGAATAAGGTTATGATGCCAAACAATACTTTGATGATTCTTGCATAGCCACATTTGGGCTAGAGTTTAAGTATTGGCGATTTGCTTGAAGGATAAAGGATAATGCTCATGTTTTGAAGACCCGTTTTGGGAGTTTAATAAATTATGTTTTATTGATTTTGAGTATGAGTTGATAAATTAAGATTGTCTTGTGTTTTGTTATCGTTGACGAAGTACATAGAAACCGGTCATGAAGTTAGAACGCGAGAACTTTGATTTTCAGTGATACTTGAATCTACGCAGTAGTTGGAATTTTGCGTAGCAGACATGTTTAATTGTCGATTTATTTGTCCCTGAATTTTTCCAGAAATTAGGCTTATCCAGCTGTCTTCCATAAAAAGTTTAGCCCCATATGAGTTCTGAAGACTTAGATACAAATTTTCAAATTTAATTATGCAGTAGCAGAATTGCAAAGTGACTAGCTTTAGCACTTTTAATCTTTACCTACCTTCCAGACCATGGATGGTTCTCAAATGTTTGTAGTAGTTAGTAGACACATATGGATAAATTTGGATGAAATATTATCCCATTTTGAGGAGGTTAAATTCAGTTTAAGACCTTGCAATGTCAAAGTTTCTGTTCTGATGGTCTGTGACAGCAGCTGTAGTATTCTCTGTTCCGCTTGAGTTCTATAAATTATTTTGAGTTGTTTCCTCTTGATAATGAAAGTAGTCTCAGAGAGGTTATTGAAAGCCAAAATTCATAATTTTTACTTGACCTATTGATTATTTTTCCTATTTTTTAAGAAGCATGAAAAATGAGACGTGATTAGCCTATACGTAAATGCATGCGTAACTGATTAAATGATGACCAATGTGTGACATTACATGCCTAATTGTACTGTGGTGTTCCCTTTTGGTTTTCTACACCACAGGTCTAGATGCTGGGAGTTTGGCTTAGCGGGGAACGCGAATCATCACCTAGATGATTAGTATTATCGTTTTAAATAATTAGAATTCTTTTGATTATTTAATAATACTTAGGATTGTTAAGCCCGTGTTTGAGACACATTTTTGAATTGTAATAAAGTATTACTTTAAGACTTCTTTGTTGTTTATGCTTGGATCCACTTTAAACGTCCTAGTATCCGGGTTTCATCTCGGGTACGGAGTGACACCCCCCGGGCCTCCGACTTGGTCATTTTGGTGGTGGTACATCAGAATTGAAGAACTTATGTGCTTTCAATACTTTTGTCTCTCATATGGAGCCTAAGATTGTGAAAGAAGCATTGCAAGAAGTAGGTTGATCATTAAAATCCAAAGTGATCTCAAAGAATTTTGGAGGAACAAGGTATGGAATCTGGTTTCTCCACCTAAAGATCAGTTTGTCATTGGTAGGAGATTGGTATTCAAAAATAAGTTAGATGAGAATGATAAGGTAATCAGAAACAAAGCAAGACTGGTAGCTCAAGGCTATAACCAGGAAGAAGGTATTTATTATGAGGAGACTTTTGCTCCTTTTGCAAGGTTAGAAGCAATTAGAATGTTACTTTCATTTGCATCTCACAAAAATATGAAACGTTTTCAAATGGATGTTAAATGTACCTTTCTAAACGGATATTTTCAAGAAGAAGTCTATGTTGCTCAACCTCTTGATTTTGAAAATGATGAGTTTCCAGAACATGTTTACAAACTTCAAAAATCTCTCTCTGGTTTGAAACAAGCTCCAAGGGCTTGGTATGAAAGACTGTCAAAATTTCTACTTGAAAATGATTTTAAATGAGGAATAGTAGATAAAACCCTTTTCATAAAGACTCATGAGAAAGATATTCTAGTATTTCAAGTATATGTTGAGGATATTCTATGTTGAGCTACTAATGATTCTCTTTTCAAAGATTTCTCAAGTCTTATGAGTAGGGAATTTGAAATGAGTTTGATGGGAGAGCTAAACTTCATTCTTGGACTTCATATACATAAAATGAAGGAAGGAATCTTTCTGCATCAAAACAAGTATACCAAGGACTTATTAAAAAAGTACAACATGGCTCAGTCCAAGGTAGAAAAAACCCCTATGAGCTCTACATTTTCATTAGACATAGATCAAACTGGTAAGAGTGTGAATGTGAAAGAATAAAGATTTATGATTAGATTATTGCTATATCTCACTGCAAGTAGATCATATATCATGTTAGTGTTTGTATGTGTGCTTCATTTCAAGTTGATCCTACAGAATCACACATGGTTGCTGTCAAAAGAATATCCAGATATCTCAATGGTACCAAAGACTTAGGGCTTTGGTATCGTAAACAATCTAATAACTCTTAGTGTGGCTATTCAGATGCGGAATTTGTAGATTACAAAGTGGATAGAAAAAGCACGTCACGGAGTTGCCAATTTCATGGAACATCAATGATCAGCTGGCATTCAAAGAAACAAAATTATGTAGCCCTATCAATAGTAGAAGCTAAATACATAGCAGCTGGAGCTTGCTGTTCACAAGTATTATGGATAGCTCAGCAAATGAGAGATCTTGGATTTGATTTCAGAGATATACCTATCAAATGTGACAACACCAGTGCAACATAAATTACAAAGAATCCAGTTCATCACTCAAAGACCAAACACATAGATGTTAGACACCACTTCATCAGAGATCATGCTCAGAAAGGTGATGTTACTCTTGAATTTGTGTCTACTAACTTACAATTGGCAGATATCTTCACTAAACCACTACAACAAGATAGATTCTTAGACTTAAGATTAAAATTGGGCATGCTAAATAAGGAAGCATTGGTTTAGGGGGAGTATCAGGTTAGTGGAAGGTAAGCATTATGTGGTTCAAAGTTTTGAATAGATTTTCAAAGCCTTCATAATCTTTTCAAAGCCTTGATTTTATTTGATTTAGAAGTATAGCTTTTGAAGGCCTTGAAATCCTTTCCAAGGCCTTGAAAATAAGTTTGTATGCTACTTAGACAATAATTTGGATTTTTCAATGTTGGGCGTTATCTCTGTAGATAATTGCACAATATTGCATTTATTCTTACAAATTATTTCCTTTCAAAAATTAGTATTATATTATTCCCTTTCCCATGTCACACACACAAAATTTTGAATTTAATTGATTCTGCACATCTTAAAAGATTTGGAAATATTTTATTTCCTTTTCAAACTCAAACTCTTCAGTATTTATGTCCTTTCTTCTTTCTCTCTCTCGTATCACTCATGCCTCTCTTTTCTATACCCCAAACCCTAATGAGCACGAGAAGAACTTATGATAGAATCAAGATGGCTCGAGGTTCAAAGAATGTCTCTAAAAAGAAGAGGAAGACTGTGGAGGAAGAGGCTCAAACTCTCAGTGATGATTCAAGTTCTAAAACCCCAATTGCAGAGAGAGCTCCTTCTACTCCAAAGAAAAAGATCAAGAAGGACAAGAATCCAACTTCGAGAAAGAAGAAGAAGACAGATCAATCTGCTCCACTGAAACAGCCAGAGGAACATGTTGCTAGTCCTAAGAACGTGAAGAAGAATAAGCCTACAAAATCAGACAAAGGAAAAGGAAAAGCAACAGATGAAGAACCAGAAAAGAACACTAGTAAGGAACTGCAGATCTACTCAGAGAAGCAACAATTCCCTAGTAAGAAATCTGGCATTAATAACAAGTGGGTTGTTACTAATGTTTCTAGAGGATTGTGGTTAGATGGTTTTGCTTCCAACCAGTAGCTTATTGTAGCATGTTTAGTGTTAATATTTGGAAATCCATGAATCTGGAGTGCATCAAGAGGTTGAAGAAAAGTGCCATTTGGAAAATTTTAAACCCTCAAGAAGTTGCATACCCCGGGATCACAAGGTTTTCTTACATGAACATGAATCATAACTGAACTGTAAACTTAGTGATTCAAACCAAAATGACTGGTGTTAACATGGAGTTAGATCACTCAGAATTTCCAATGTTTTTGGTTATCCCAAGAGGTATAACACAGAAAACTGTCACAACAAGAGTGAAGCCTTGAAACGGGCTATGGAAGAATTCTTTTTACCCAATATCTCTACCTCCTAAGTAGTTTACACACTTTGTGCTAACTGTTGAAGGCAAATTCTTGTTTACCATATTAATGAGGTGTGTAGTGCCTAAGTAGAATTCCAAAGAGTTGCTGAATGACAGGGTGTCATACTTGATTTATTTGATAATGCATGGGCATGAGATTGATATTCCTTCAATGGTGATGGAACATATGCTTTATTCCAAGACCAAGAAAGAAAGCACCCTTTGTCTTATGCCAACCTGCTATCTGCTTTCTTTCAACAACTTGAGATTCCAAATGAGAGAAAAGAAACTGTTACTACTTGTTTTGGTATGCTTGATGAGAAAGACTTTGAGAGGATTGGAATCACGAAAACCAGTGAGGGTAATTGGAAGTTATACTCTGATCTGCCCGATGAGCTGCAATCCAAGAAGTTTCCAAAACCCAAGGCCTTGACCTCTCCTTCAAACCTACCCTGTCAATCTCAAGACCTTTCCATGGTATTCCAAGGACTTGATGTTCTGCAGAAGGATATGGATGAGGAAAATTAGCATGAGTATGACACTGAGTTCAAGAAAGTGAGGTACATGGTTGAAAACATCTTCAAAAGAATCAATGTGATCCATGTGGAAGAGTAAGTCTCGCAGGATGCAGAAGGATCCAAGATAGCTGGTTCGACCAAAGACTTATTCAGTGAGCATACTACTCACGATGAGGCTGGAGGGTAGCGGACACAGAGAAACAAGTTGTTCAAGAACAGGTTGTGAAGAACAGAAACAAGGTGATGCTGACAGTCCAGACACAGGGATGTTGATCACTGATCTTAATAAGAAGAAAAGGAAGGCACCCATTCCACAAATAGTGAATGAAGTGTTGGAATTGTGCCCTAGAGGCAATCAATTTGTTGTGACATTTAATGGACTTACAATTCATTATATTATCGATATGGAGATATGCTAACATGAATGAAGTCCATAGAATATAAATGTTATATTCTTAAATATCTCTAGTCGAGTACTACAGTTAATAAGACGAATGTATTGTATCGAGACTAGTATGTCGGTAGATTGATATGGGGATATCAAGTCTAACACATGGGTACGCATTAGGAGTAATGGCGTACTGGATTGACCCACCATGAGAAGGCTACATGGGAGTTATGTGAATGTCTCAAGCCCTTCTCATAGTGACAATGGTGTTGTGATCTTATACTTGAAGTCACGAGATACTCTATTTGTGAATTATCATGTTTTGATATCGCCAAACGTTACACCATAACTGAGTAACTATAAAGGCTTTAATCGGACATGATCTGAAGAAAACTGGGAGATAATATTGATGTAGAGATGATTTTCCCCTCCCACATAACAGGAGTAAATATCAATGGCCACTCGATGAGTAGGACTTAGAAAAATGCATGACAATGCTCAAATAAATTAATATGGGATATTGATGTTATTTGTTTATCTAAGTCTACTCACATATCGAGAAAACTATGGATTGGATATACAAGTTTGACACGTTGGTCACATAGTTTAGTCCGATCACTGACATTCCTATTACTTGGGAGCATTGACGTATTGCTAGATACCTCTCAAAGTTTGTAATAATAATTATTATTGCCAACGTAATTAGGAACCTACAAGGTCACACATAATAATAATTGAGCTGGGATTAATGCTAATTAGTTGGACTAAATAGCAATAATGATTTAATTTTACTAGAGTGTAAACTGTGCTCATTAGTTGGACTAAAGAGCAATTGTGGGCTAGAATGTAACTAGTCCCACATTGTTGGATTTAAGGGCAAAGAGGAATTTCTCTAGCTATAAATAGGATTTATAGGCTAAGAAAATTCATTCTTAACAAAATCCTAAACAACACAGTTTACTAGAGAGCTAGTGAAAAAAGAGTTTTCACTCCTAGGGTTTCGGCCATGCCATGGAGCCACCCCATTGGAGCCGTCGGCCACCATGGATTCCGCCCCTCTTGCTGCCTGCGGCATGGTGATGTCGTGGCCTCTTCCTTTTCCGCGTTGATGGATGTGATCCGGCCCGTGCATGTCAAGTTCATCATTCTTTTCAGATTTGCTAGCACCATTGGAGAAGAAGCCCGGTTGAGGCCTATTTCTGTGGATACCGTACAGACAAAGATACTATTCTTTGTATGTGATCGTCACCAGCCTGGTATAGCTGAGGTAACCTTTCTTTCTTTCATCATGTTATGATGCTTCACCTGTGATCCTTGGTGGGATTTGAGCATGATTAACTTTTGTTATTCCGCTGCGTAACCTGCATCAAAACCCAACAGTGGTATCAGAGCCACAGATCGATAGCGCATAACATGATTTTATGTGGTTATCTGTTTTATTAGTTTTTACACCGTTATGTAATATTGGCCATAAATTGTAGTAAAACTTATATGCGTATTATGATACGGCATGAATGTATTCATGTGGAGATTCAATTATTTTACATATGATGTGGAAATAATGAATTTTGGGTATATATTTGATATACTAATTTTGTCAGTTTTGACTGTTTCTGTCAGTTTGACCGTAAACTGTAATAAAATTAATATACGTATTTTGATACGCCATGAATATGATTCATGAGGAAATCAGCTAATTTTACATAGGATGTGAAAATTAGTGTTTTTCATGTACATATGATGTAAAAATTAATTGGTGACATAAAGCTAGGGTTTGGGCACAATGTAGGGAGAAAATGTGTTTTTGTCCCACATTGGGGTTTGGCCATGAAGGGAAGGAGAAAATTTTGGTTTTAACCCACACGGGCTTCGGCCAAATAGACCTGCCTCTCCCTTTGGAGCGCCGACCCAGCCAACCGGCCTTGCCGGTTCGGCCAGCCGACCGGTTTAACCGGGCAGGCTGGTCCGACCTGGTGGGCCCGGTTTGGCGGGTCGGCTCGGTTCGGCTAGTTGGACTAGCGCGACCGTTTTGAATATTTTACCCCTAGTGTCCCAATTTAATTAATTAAAATTGAACAAGCGCGTTAAAATTTGTTGTAACTGTATTATGTGATTTGTTGGATGGTGGATGGATATGGCCTAGGTTGTGGATGTTTATTTTTGTGGTTTGGTTTACGGCATGCGAGCTGATCAAATTAATGTAATAGTTAGTTAATTTTACGGCATGCGAGCTGATCATCTTCTCAACATGTGAGGTTTCATTTATTTATTTATTCTATGTTAGGCTGAAATTAGATTAATTAGATAATAGCCAAGAGCATGGAGTAGAATACCAAAGAACCAAGAAGTCACAAAGACGATGGAGGACTTGCACACCTAGGACGCGCAGCTATGGTGGAGGCACATGGAGATGAGCTTGTCACTTTAGGACACATAGATATTATCATTGGCTTGGTAATATCTTAGTCTTAGGGGCCATATCCATGCCACTCTAATTTTATTTTGTGGATGTTTATTATTTATGTCTTGTTTTATTTTTATGTATGGATGATGCATGCAAAACGTAACAAGATAGTATAGATCATGTTGATGGGATCAACCAAACAATTAAGTAATGAATATGAAAATCCCTCAATGGAAATATTGCGTTTTGCCTTCTCTTGCCTAACACCATTCATGATCAAGGTCTATTAAATTCGGGCTTGCCAAAGCAAGGCGTTTTAATTTACCTTAGTATGTTGCGGATGACACAAGAAAGTAATGTGCGATTGTTGAAGCAAGAGGTTGGACGCAACTGGGCAAAGTCAATTGGATTGATGAGCCTAGAGGCATGACAATTAGTTGTTATCTAAAGGATAATGAATAAGAAATTATTCACCTAATTGGACTAAGAGTTGCATGGGATGCAATTTGAATGGTTCCTACCTAAATAACCAATTCTTGGATGACGTGCCAAAGCAGGCTTAAGAGGAGGTAGTAATATGGATCATGGCCCACTAGAAAGTATATGATATTTTTCGCTTTAATGGTGAGGGCTATTAATCCGAGAAAAATAGTGGGAGCTATATTTAATAATTTAAGTCCTTGTAAAATATAGTTAAAACTTCACAAATATTTTGCAAATTCTTTTTGTGTTGAATACCTATGGCATTAAACCAACAAACTCGACTTTATCGATATGTCTTTGAGAAGGACAGATTGTCTGAAATTCATTTTAATAAACTGGTATAAAATTGAGAATTGTTCTCAAATAAACGAAAATTTCTATACATCCTAGAGCATAAAGTTTCCTTCCACCAACTACCAAAACACACTAAAACCTAATGGGAGGAACATCAAAGAATGGATCTTTGGATGTGACTTGCCTCATGTTAGCTACCATGAACTCTGAGCTTTTGAAACAACTTGAGAACATAGAGGTGATGATATGATCATACATTTTAAGCAGTTCTTTTTAAGAGTCGGGCTATACATGAAAGGTTCTAAGTATTGCTCCATTTGCGTTTGACCTTCTCTTGTTTAGCACTCGTCCTGATCAAGATGAAATCAATTTCGGGCTTGCCAAATCAAGGCGACTTGATTCATCAAGATGTGACGCGATGGAACAAGCTAGTAATGCGTGATTGCTGAAGTAACAGATCAAACGCAACTAAGCTATTTCAATAAGATTGAAATCTTAGAAGATGGGAGTTATCTATGACATAGATAAAGAATAAGAATTTATTCTCCCAATTGGACCAAGAGTTTCATTGAATGCAATTAGAGTTTTTTTCATAGACAATTTTCTCAATATGATTGAGAACCGCTGAACAAAGTGCTAGAAGGGTGGTGTAGTGGAAGAGGAACTGCCCAAAGTACATGGAAGGAAAAGGGAATTATGAATTCCTATTTAGGTTATCTTTGTTATAAAAGGCCAATGTGTCTATTTCATCATCATAGGTATTTGATGCTAGATGAGGATCTCACATTTATGGAAATATGCAGGATCTCAAGAGAAAAAGACAATTGGATAAGGAAGAGATACACCTACACGTGGGAAATGAAGCTAGGGTTGCATAATTAGCCGTAGAAGTTATCTCTACTTTTTAAATTATTCATAAATTAGACAAGTACGATTATGTCCCTGCTATGAGTAGGAATGTTATCACAATTTGTTGTTGTGACAACAAATGATTTCCTATTAAAATAATGGACAAGTGTTGTTCCATTTATTTTAATTAAATGTATTATTGTAATGCTAATTTGTCTAATGGATTGTAGATCCTTGATCATGATAATTTCATTTATAACATAAAAAATATAACTTTGGCATTGTGGTTTAGGTCACGTGAATGAGAACGCATTTCTAGACTCCATATGGATGGATTTCTGGACTCATTTGATAATGAATCATGTAAGAGATGTGAGACTTGTTTGTTGGGCAAAGATATGATCTTCTGGACTCATACATACAGATGTATGTGTACCACTAAGTACAAGTTCTAGAGATGGTTTTTGGTACTTCATCATGTTTACTTATTCAGTAGATATGGATTTGGGTCTTGTGAAGAACAAATCAGAAAAATTCAAGGAATTCAGGAATGAAGTAGAGAGCTAGCTTGGCAAGAGTATCAAGACTCTATGATTAGATCGTGGATAAGGATGCTTAATTCAAGAGTTTGAAAAGCATCTAAAGGAGTGTTGGATATGATCCAAACTCACTCTACCTAGAACACCATTATGAATGGCGTGTCTAAATGGAGAAATGGGACCTATTTTGACGCGGGTCGGTTATGATATGTCAAACAAGACTTCCAATTTACTTTTGTAGCTATGCTCTACTTATAGCAATTTCGCCTATTAACCTTGTTCCACCAAAAACAGTTATGAATACATCATATGTTATATGGACTAGGAGTTGTCCTAGTATTTCATAAATATTTGGAATTGTGAAGTTTATGTAAAACGTTTACAGATAAACTTGGATCCAATTCTTATAAATGTATTTTGTGGAATATTTGAAAGAATACTATTTCTACAATTCAATCGGGAACAAAGTATTTTTTGGTCGAACCACTGTGTTTCTAAAAGGAGAATTGTCTCTAAAAGAAATAGTGGCAGGATAGTAGAACTTGAAGGGGTTCAAGAACAACAAGAACACATTCATCCTTTGATGGAACATGAGCAGGATCACAAGACGTTGTGGAGCAACTTACTCAAGTAGCACAAGAACCTTGTAGGTAATGAAGGATATGTCAAGGAGCTATGGAAATATGGATTTCTCATAATCATGTGATATATTGCTCATGGAGATGAGCCGACAACCTATGAGGAGTCCATTAATGGGCCAGACTCTCAAGAATGGCTTAAGGCCATAAGATACGAAATGGAATCCATGTATATCAACAAAGTGTGAGCTTTGTTGGAACCACCTAAAGGGTATTACCAATAGGGTGCAAGTGGGTTTTGAGGAAAACTAACATGGATGGTAATAGGATTACTTTTAATTGACGATTGGTGGCTAAAGGTTTCATGTGAATTCATAGTATGGACTATAACGAAATCTTTTCCCAGTTGCGATGCTTAAGTCAATTCGCATCTTGCCTGTAGCAATCTTTCTACATATTGAATCAAGCCTCTTGGAGTTGAAATCTTCGATTCAATGATGCAATCAAATGGTTTGATTCCATAAATAATGAAGAATAATATTGTGTTTGCAAGAAGGTTAGTGAGAGCACAGTTGTATTTCTGGTCTTGTATGTGATTGACATACTGTTCACTAAGAATGATGTCCGTACTCTGCAATCTGGTAAGGATTGGCTAGGGAATCGCTTTTCGCTGAAATGACTTAGGCGAAGCAACTTATAAAACTATGGAGATAGATCAATAATGTTGTACGGCTTAATTCAAAGTGCATATAATGACAAAGGTGTTGAAATGGTTCAACATGCAAGAATATGAATTCTTACCTATGTCGCATGGAGTTAGTCTTTGAAAGGCTAATTGTCTTCCCAATTAGATTGTGAGGGACCGTATGAATAAGATTCATAGGATACGCCATGTTATGTGCAAAGGCCATACATGTCATTTGAGAATGACAGGATGAACCAGTCTTATCCAGATGAGATTCATTGGATATTGATCAAGAAAAATCCTTATGTACTTGAGAAGAACTAAGGATGAATTCTTGATATATAGAGGATAGGAAGGGTTCACTGTAAGGAGTTACAATGATGCGAACTTCCAATCCAACAAGGATGATTCCAGATCGTAGTCAAGTTCTGTGTTTTTCCTTAGTTGAGGGACTGTGAGTTGGAAAGGTTCCAGGGAAGATTCAGTTCCCGATTTTATCACTGAGGACTGAGTGTATTGTTTCATTGGAAGTAAATACTCAGAATATTCAATCTCATTCGATTTTCGATAGAGGAGATGTGAATATTTTCAAAGTACCAGTGAAAGTCTCCCTTACCTCTTGCGCAGCAAAAGCGTGAGGGGCGCAATTGGTCAATAGGCATGTGATGCACCAGATTGACTCTAGTGCAAGTGGGAGACTGTTGGAATTGTGCCCTAGAGGCAACCAGTTTGTCGTTACATTTAATGGACTTACAATTCATCATGTTATCGATATGGAGATATGCTAACATGATTGAAGTCCTTAGAATATAAATGTTATATTCTTAAATATCCCTAGTCGAGTACTAGAGTTAATAGGACGACTATATTGTATCAAGAATAGTATGTGGGTCTATTGATATGGGGATGACAAGTGTAAAACATGGGTACGCATTAGGAGTAATGGCGTACTGGATTGACCAACCATGAGAAGGCGACATGGGAGTTATGTGAATGTCTCAAGCGCTTCTCATAGTGACAATGGTGTTGTGATCTTTAGACTTGAAGTCACTAGATAATCTATTTGTGAATGATCATGTTTTGATATCGCCAAACGTTACACCGTAACAGAGTAACTATAAAGGCTTTAATCGGACATGATATGAAGCAAGCTGAGAGATCCTAGTGATGTAGAGATGATTTGTCCCTCCCACATAACGGGAGTAAATATCCATGGCCACTCGATGAGTAGGGCTTAGAAAAATGCATGGCCATGCTCAAATAAATCAATATGGGATATTGATGTTATTTGTTTATCTAAGTCTACTCACAGATCGAGAAACTATGTATTGGATATACTAGTGTGACACTCGATGTGTAGTGTCCAATCCGGATAGATGAGAAAAAGGGATTTTACAAAACGGTAACATAGGTCATAGAGGTTAGTCAGATCACTGACATTCTTATTACTTGGGAGCATTGATGTATTGTTAGATACTGCTCAATTTTTGTAATAATTATTATTACTGCCAACGTAATTAGGAACCTACAGGGTTACACATAATAATAGATCAAGCTGGGATTGTTGCTAATTAGTTGGACTAAATAGCAAAAATGAATTCATTGGACTAAAGTGTAAAATGTGCTCATTAGTTGGACTAAAGAGCAATTGTGGGCTAGAATGTAACTAGTCCCACATTGTTGAATTTAAGGGAAAAGAGGAATTTCTCTAGCTATAAATAGGATTTATAGGCTAAGAAAATTCATTTTAAAAAAAATCCTACACAACACAGTTTACTAGTGAGCTAGAGAGAAAAGAGTGAAAAAGGATTTTTCACTCCTAGGGTTTCGGCCATGCCATGGAGCCGCCCTATTGGAGCCGTCGACCGCCATGGATGCCGCCCCTCTTGCTGCCCGCGGCATGGTGATGTCGTGGCCTCTTCCTTTGCCGCGTTGATGGACGTGATCCAGCCCGTGCACGTCAAAGTTCATCCTTCTTCTCAGATTGCTAGCACCATTGGAGAAGAAGCCCGGTTGAGGTCTATTCGTGTGGATATCGTAGAGACAAGACAATACTATTCTTTGTATGTGATCGTCACCAGCCTGGTATGGCTGAGGTAACATTTCTTCCTTTAATCATGTTATGATGCTTCACATGAAGGATTTACTTTTGTTATTCCGTTGCGTAACCTACATCAAAACCCAACATGAAGCAGATCTTTTTGATAAAGAAGTGGTTGGTGATACTGGTGATGAAGCTTCTAAAGAAGAAGAAAAGAAAGATGACGAGGATGATGTAGAATTCAATGGAAAAGAAGATGCAGAGCCAAAGGGATATGGAGACCCAACCCCCTAATTCTTGCCTCTTCTTTCTATCTTTTTCAAGGCCTTTAATTCCTCTTCAAAGTCGTATTTTTTTTTGCTGTTATAACTTCCTTTTTTGCTTTAAGTTTTCCAAACTTTGATCCAAAGTTTTCACATTCTTTTTTTATGAAAGTCAAAAAGGGGGAGAATTTTGGGTGCTTTTCTGATTTTGGTACTTTTTAAATTGCTTAGAGACATGGTTTAGATCAGTAAAATTTGCTGGATACTGCTGGTTAATAAGTTGGATTATTCTGGATATTTTGTGTTGCAGTTTATCTTCATGATTGCTCTGCTATGCTCTAATGATTATTTTTTGCAGAGACCTAGTTCTTAAGAGGATTGTGGTTTTTTCTTTCATCAAGGGGGAGATTGTAATGTTCAGCTTGTTTCAAAGGCTTGAAACAGCTTGTCTGTTACAAGGCCTTGAAACTGTTTTCAAAGGTTTGAAATTTACACTGCAGTATACATGATGAACTTAGGGAGATCTTTTGATTATAATCTTACTCCTAAACCCCTATACTTGATAATGTGATATTTGATGATGAAATACAAACTATTTTTATAATCTAAACCGTGGCTAGTACATCTGTTTGAACAAGTTTTTGCAGGGATAAGTTGTTACCTATTTTGAAGGGACAATTTCCTAAATTGTGCTCTTGGAGAAAACGAAACTAGATTGATAACTGGATTATGTGAATATTCAAACATGTCTAGACCATCTTAACATACTCAGCCACAAGATCAAGTCAATATATTTGAATAGAGCAACTAGCCGTTGGGAAGAGCTTTTAGACAAGTCAAGATTTGCAGCTGATATTTAGGAAGTTTGTTATGAGAAGATTTGGAAGATCTGCAATTCAAACTAGTTGAGTAAGAGGAATGGCCGAAGAATTTGAAAATGAGACACAAACACATAGACTCAGAAATTCTCAGGATTGACAAGCAACACAAAAGAAGATCGATTTCTCTCAATCCACCCTTCTGAAGATCACTGCACATTCAACTACTTCATCAGTTATCAGTGTTATTCTTTCTGATCTATATTTTTATATCATTTAGATAATACTTGTTACATCTTATTCTCTTGAGTTGTTCAAGTGAACAATAGAGAACTCTTGCTGAATCAGTTAGCTAGTGCAGGTACAAGACAGGTTAGTGAGAACCAAATGCTATAACAGAGTAAGGGAACTCTCTGTGCTTGAGATCTAGGGCTTATCTTTTGATTAATAAGAATTGAGTTGGAAATCCTGCATGGATCAAATCCCTGAGGTAGAGACGTAGGTTCACGTGGACTGAATGCTATAAATCTCTTTGTCTCTTGCATTTATTTTGCTGTTATTTACTTAGCTTATTTGCTGTGCAAAACATGTTTTAAGTTCAAGGGTCTTAAAGGCATTTCAAGGCCTTGAAAACTTTCAGCATTCTTTCTGTTATCTGTTTTGATTCCAAGCACTTGAAACTCATTTCAAGGCCTTAAAATACTCACTGCTTTACACAAAATTATTCGAAACCACTCTTTTAGGAAAAGTTGCAAAAGTTTCCATACTCTATTCAACCACTCTTTCTAGAGTATTGATCCTGCATTACTACCTACATTACTGTCTTTCAAGAGCTATGTTTGAGAATTTAAGTCCTTGTTGAATGTAGTAAAACTTCACAAACTTTTCATAATTCTTTCTGTGATGAATACTTATGGCATTAAACAAACAAACTCGACTTCATTACTACGATATGTCCATATGAAGGAAAAACTATCTGGAATCAGTTCTCTAGACTGGGAAAAAATGAGAATTGTTCTCAAATAAAAGGAAAATGTGTATATCATGGAACATAAAATTTCATTCCACCAACTACCAAAATACACTAGAAGCCTAATGGAAGGAAAATCAAAGAATTGTTCTTTGGATCTGACTTACCATATGTTAGCTACCATGAACTCTGAGCTTTGGAAGGAAGATGAGAACATGGAGGTGTATGATATGATCATACATTTCAAAGTAGCTCTTTCCAAGAGCGGGAACATGAAAGGTTTGAAGTGTTGCTCCGTTTTTTGTTTTACCTACTCTTGCTTTGCACTCGTCATGATCAATATGTAACGCTGTTCAGGCTTGCCAAATCAAGGCGACTTGATACATCAAGATATGACGTGACAAAACAAGCTAGTAATGTGTGACTGCTGAAGCCCGAGGTCAAATGCAACTGATCTGTTTCAATTGGATTGAAAGCTTAGAGTGGGAGTTATCTATGAGATAGATAAATAATAAAGAGTTATTCACCCAATTGGATCAGGAATTGCATTGAATGCAATTGGAAACTTTGTTAAAAAGAAATTTACTTAATATGATTGAGAACCGCATAACAAAGCAACAATAAGGGAAAAGGAAGACACATGCTAAAGGTTAACAGTAAGGGAAGAGAAAAAGGTTTGTGCCGACCCCAATGGAATTAAGAAAATTTGTTGGTGAAGCCAAGGAAGTTTCAGTAAAGCCCAACATGTAGTAGAGTGGAAGAGGAAATTCCCAAAGTACCTGGAAGGAGACAATACAAGAATTCTAAAATTCCACTTTAGGTATTTTTTTTGTAGAAGTCAATGTGTCTATCTCATCATCATGGGGATATGATAGTAAATGAGGATCTCACATTTACAGAAATATGGAGGTTCTAAAGAGATGTAGACAATTGGATAAGGAAGGGATACACCTAATAGTGGGGCAATGAGGCAAAATTTGCTGAATTAGTCGTAGGAAATTATCTCTAACTTATTGAATAATTAACAAATTAGAAAAATATGATAATTTCCCTTCTTTTAGTAGGAACACTATTTCAGTTTCTTGTTTGGACAAGAAAAGTTTATTTATCAAAATAAAGGACAAAAGTTGTTCCATTTATTTTGGTTATATGCTTTATTGTAAATGTTTAATGAGCTTTTGTCTAATGGAGTGTATATACTTGATCATAATATTTCCATCTATAACATTAATTCCAAGAGGTTAGCATAAAATGATATGAAACTTACTTAACTTTAGAATTTTTGTTTAGGCCATATGAATGAGAGACGCATATCCAGATTCCATATGATATGAGACATGTGAGGCTCGTTTATTGGGCAAGGAAATGATCTTTTGGATTCATACATACTGATGTATGTGGACCACTAAACACAAGTGCTAGAGATAGTTTTCAGTACGTCAACATATTTACTTATGACATAAGGAAAATGTGGATTTGTATATCTTGTGAAGAAACAAATCAGAATCTTTTGAAAAGTTCAAAGAATTCAAGAATTAAATAGAGAACTAGTTTGGAAAAAGTATCAAAGCGCTAGGATAGGATTCGTAGAGGCGTGAGTACTTAAGACAATAGTATGAGCATCTAAGGCAGTATGTGATGTGATCCCATCCCACTCTACCTAGAACACCATTATGGAATGGCGAGTCTGAGAAGAGAAACCGGGCCTTGTTGGACACGGTCCGGTAGATGATGTCTCAAACAAAACTTCATGTTTAAGTTCGGGGCCATGCTCCAATTTCGCCCTTAACCTTGTTCATCAATATCATATATGAATAACACCATATAAGATATGGACTAGGAGGTTTCCTAGTATGTCATTCATAAGTATTTAAGGTTATGAAGTTTCTGTAAAACGTTTACAGATAAACTTGAACCCAAGTCTGATAAATTTGTTTTGTGGAATATCCTTGAAAGGATATTATTTCTCTAATTTCACAGGTTTCACAGGCTTGAAATATCAGAGCTATTTCAAGGCCTTGAATCAGTTTTCAAAGCTTTGAATCACAGGTTTCACAGGCAGAGCTATTTAAAGGCCTTGAAAAGCATTCAAACCTTTGAAACTGTCTGACCTATATGCATATTCTAAGGGGGAGTTTTTCTAAGTTCTTCTGATCTTACTCTAACTCTCTCACCCCTATACTTGATATGTTATTACTTGTTAATGAAATACAAAAGATTTTGATTCACTTAGACTTCATCTAATTAACCTGTTTGAATTAGTTCTGCAGGGAAAATTCATTTCCTATTTTGCAGGATTGGTTTCCTAACCTCGGTTTTGCACAAAATGAAATATTAAGAGAATATGATTATGTAATCAATCAAACACTCATGGCAGCTTCTCATTACGTTTAGGGACAAGATAAACTTATTTTCTTTGAAGATTCTAATCAACTATCTGTTGGGAAGACTGTTGGAGAAGTTAAAGATTATTGCCTAATAAATAGGAAGTTTGTTGCTGAAAATCATGCAGATTTGCTGATCTTTTGAGCAGTATAAATGGAGCTCAATTTGAAGCATTTGATAAAAAACTCAACGGGAAAAAAGAGAGCCACATTTCAAGATTGACAAGCATCAAAGAAGCACATCATTCTCACAATCCATCTCACAGAAGATCACTGCAGTTCCACTTCCTGTGTTCTTCTCTTCTGAGCTTAATTTGTAAATCATTCTTTTATTACTTCTAGCTCTCATTCTCAAGGATTGTTCAAAGTGAAAAAATATAATTATTATTTAATCAGTTAGCTAGAGGAGGTACTAGATAGGTTTGTGAGAACCTCAAGTTGTAACAGAGTAAGGCATATCTCTGTGCTTGAGATCTAGGGCTTAGCTTTTGATTAAAATGAATTGTGTTGAAAATCCTGCAGGGAGAAGATCCCTGAGGTAGAGACGTAGGTTTAAGTGGACTGAACTCTATATATCCTGTGTCTCTTGCATTTATCATTTCATTCTCGTACTTGTTTTTACACGGCACTCAAACTAGTCTGTTTACACGGGTTTGAAACTTTTTTCAAGGCCTTGAAAAAGTCTTGTCTGTTTTTCACTTCAACTGTATTTTACTTCAAAGGCTTCAAACTGTATTCAAGGCCTTGAACTTCATTACTCTTCACAGAAACTCTCATCTTTGAAAGTTTTACAAAAAGTTGGCATACTCTATTCAACACCCCCTTCTAGATTATTTGTGCTGCATTTCTACCTGCTTACTCCCCTTTCAATTGGTATCAGAGCTAGTATGACTTTATAGATTTAATCATCTCGTGATCATTATTACTGTAGGTGATGGTGGTTTCTCACAGGGAAGAGCTGCTAATAGACCTCCTCTATTTTGTGGAGATTATTTTGCTCACTTGAAAGCATTGATGAAAATGTTCACCATTGTTCAGCAGGGACCTCATACTTTCTACACAGAGAAAGATGGGATTAAAACTCCCAAATCTGAAGACTCTCTCTCTTCATCCGAATTAGAACAATTCTCTCAAAATTTCAAAGCCATCAAAATCTTGTATTGTGCTTTGAGTACAAATGAATTCAACAGGATCACAGGCTGTAAGACTGCCATGGAGATCTGGGATAAGCTTGTGGTGACATTTGAAGGAACCATTCAATTCAAGCAAACGAAGATCAACATCTATCTCACACAATACGAGTTATTCAAGATGAATGCAGATGAGTCAATCAGAAACATGTTCAAAAGGTTCACAAACATTGTCAATAACCTTGATTCACTTGGAAAGCATTTTTTCCATGATGAAAAAGTGAGGAAGATTCTGAGAAGTCTTCCAAAGGCAAAGTGGGAACCAAAGACTACTGCTATTGAGGAAGCTGAAGATCTATCATAACTCCAACTTGATGACCTACAAGGGAAGATTCTAACACATGAAATATCCAGGAATGAAGCTGATGGAGAGCTACCAGAAGGTGTCAAGAACTTAGCACTCAAGGCCAAAGAGAATGAGAAAATTTAAAGCATCGAAACTGAGGATGATGATGCAGATCCATTTTCTTGATTTCCAAAGCCTTGACCAAAATCCTTAAGATGAAAAAAAACTTTGGAAACAAAGACTTCAACAGAGAAAGACACATATCATCCAGTAGCAAGGACTACAAAGGTAAGTCTTCTTCACAAAATAATAAATCAAAAGTCATGAATTGCTTTCAGTGTGGTGATGCAGGACACTTGATTAGAGACAGTCCACACAAGAAAAGAAAGAACTTCCAGAAGAAAGATCATGATAGAATAAAGAAAGCTATGATATCTTCATGGAGTGATTCAGATACCTCAAGTGACTCTGAATCTAAAGAAGAACATTCCAACCTATGCTTTATGGCCAAGCATGATGAAGGTTCTGAATAGAACATTGAGGTAATGGTAAATTGTTTGATTTCAAAACCAAAAGAATTAATCTCAGATTATTTTAGAACAATGCTTTCAAATGAAGAGGACTATCTAAAAGAGATTAGATTTTTGAAAGAAAAATTTCATGAGCAAGCAAAAGAGAATTTACATCTTTTTTTTTTTCCTGAATAAGAATCTTGAAATCTCTCAGAAGAAAACAGACAGTGATTTCAAGGCCTTTAAAACCAGTTTCAAAGCGTTGAAATCACAAGTCAAGGAAGTAGTCACTGAGAACTCTCTACTGAGTGATAGCCTTGTTAATCTGAGACATCAAGTTGATGAATTAGATAAACAAAAGACTACTCTTACTGAGAAACTTTAAGAATCTGAATTAGACAAAGCCAAGCTTGCAGGCTGAGAACATAAGTTGAACTTGATTCTTGGAGAAAGTTCAAAGTGTGTTCACAAAACTTGTATTGGATACAGTCCAAATTTTCCAAGAAAGAACAATACCAGATTTGTGAAAGCTGGAAACAAAACTTCCCCTAAGTGTCATTTCTGCAGTAAAATTGGTCATGTTAAGATGACTTGTCCTTTCAGAATAAGAGACTCTCACATAATGAGGAACACTTTACAATCTTAACTCGAAGGACAAGTTGAACAGATTTGAGTTCCTAAATGGGTCAGACCTCCCAACATGGTTGATCATGAATATGAGTCCAAATTCCACACTTTGTCTAACAGCTCGGTAGGCAATGATTGGTGTTTGCAGGTTGTCACCAATGTCAAATAACATAAGTGGTTTATGGATAGTGGTTGATCAAGACACATGAGTGGAAAGAGATCTCTATTCTCAAAATTGAATGAGCAATCAGAAGGTTCAATTACACTTGGTGACAAAGGCAAATGAAACGTTCTTGGTATTGGTAAAGTTGGTACAGATTCTGAAAATTCAATTTATGATGTATATCTAGTTGATGGCTTAAAATTTAACCTGCTTAGTGTATCTCAGCTTTGTGATAATGGTAATAAGGTTATCTTTGATAAAGATAAGTGTGTGGTGCAGTATGAGAAATCAGGAAATTGCATTCTAACAGCCTCTAGATCAAAAAATGTTTATACTTTTCAGACTAACAAAGTTGCAGGTGAAAGCTTGAAGTGCCTCAAGTCCTTGAAAGAGATTCAAAGCTTTGGCAAAGAAAGCTTGGTCACATTAGCTTGAATACATTGAAAGAATTGATCTCCAAATATCTGGTAAGAGATTACCATCCATTAAGTTCAAAGATGATGAAGTATGCAAAGCCTGTGCTCAGGGTAAGCAGACCAGAAGCTCATTCAAGCCAAAGAAGTTCATATGTACTACTAGACCTATTGAATTATTTCACATGGATCTATGTGGTCCTATGAGAAATCCAACTCCAAAAGGTAAAAAGTATATGCTAATTATTGTAGATGACTATTCTAGATTTACTTGTGTTATGTTTCTGAAAGAAAAATCTGAAGCCCTATCTGAATTTTCAAAGCTTTGCAGAGAACTTCAAACCTCGAAAAACCTACATATTGCTTCAATCAGAAGTGATCATGGTAGAGAGTTTGACCAATTAGAATTTGATTTATTCTAGGTTAAGCATGGTATCTCTCACAATTTCTCTGCTCCTAGAACTGCTCAACAGAATGGATTTGTTGAAAGAAATAACAGGACTCTTGAAGATATGTCAAGAACATTAACAAGCTGTTAAAACACTATTGTGCAGAAGCTGTGAATACAGCAAACTATATTTTGAACAGGTGATTGGTCAGACCTATCCTCAAGAAGACCCCCTATGAACTATTCAAAGGGAGAAAGCCAAACATGTTCAAGCGCTTTGGATGCACATGTTTTGTCCACAACAATTTAAAGGACAACTTGGGTAAGTTTGATGCAAGAAGTGATGAAGGTATCTTTCTTGGTTACTCTCTGACTCGAAAAGCTTATATAATTTATAATAAAAGAACCAATCTGGTTGAAGAAAGTATTCATGTTATTTTTGATGAAAGCTATGATGGTTCTTTGAGTTAAAGTTTTGCAGAATTGAATCTGAACAAGCATGAATCAAAATAAGAAGCTGAAAACTCACTTGGTTTCAAGAAAGTTCAGAAGGAAACAAAAGCCATTTTCAAGACCTTGAACAATGGTCTCAAGGCCTCGAAAATAAAGTTCAATGTCTTGATAAGGATGATCAGAAAGAAATGAGTCATCAGGCTACTACTTCAAGACCAGAGAAGCAATTTGGAGAACCTGAACCCTGGTCTCCAAGAAAGAGATTCAAATATCTTTCATCTCATCCAGTTGACAACATCATCTCTGCTCCAACCACTGAACCTGAAGGAAGCATTACAAAAGGCAGACTGGATTATAGCTATGCAAAGTGAACTCAATGACTTTGAAAGAAATAAGGTTTGGAGCCTATTTCCCCCACCCAACAAACTAGTCTGTCATTGGTACCAGATGGGTGTTCAGAAAAAAATTGGATGAAAGTGGTAAAGTGATCATGAACAAAGCAAGGTTAGTTGCTCAAGGTTACAACCAAGATGAAGGTATTGACTGTGAGGAAAATTTTGATCCTGCTGCCAAGTTAGAAGCAATTAGAATTTTACATGCCTTTGCATCCTACAAGAACATGAAACTGTTTCCGATGTATGTGAAATATGCATTTTTGAATGGATACTTGCAAGAGGATGTTTATGTAGCACAACCTCCTGATTTTGAAAATGACAAGTTTCAAGATAATGTATACAAACTTTACAAAGCTCTTCATGGTTTGAAACAAGCTCCAAGAGCTTTGTATGAAAGACTGTCAAATTTTTTTCTCGAAAATGATTTCAAAAGAGGATTAGTAGACATGACCCTTTTCATAAAGACTCGTGAGAAATATTTACGTGTAGTTCAGATTTATGTTGATGATATTTTATTTGGAGCTACTAAAGATCTATTGTGCAAAGAATTCTCAAGTCTTATGAGCAGGGAATTTGAAATGAGCATGATGGGAGAACTGAACTACTTCCTTGGAATTCAAATACATCAGATGAAGAAGGGCATCTTTCTACATCAAAGCGAGTACACTAGGGACTTGTTGAAGAAGTACATTATGTCTCAATCCAAAGAAATCAAAACCCCTATGAGTTCTACACTGTCCTTAGATAAGGATGAATCTGGTAAGAGTGTCAATGTGAAAGAGTATAGAGATGGTGACTTGCAGGTTACAATGTTGATAGAAAAAGCACTTCAGGAAGTTGTCAATTCATCGGATCCTCCTTGATCAGTTGGCACACCAAGAAACAAAACTCAGTTGCTTTATCAACAACTCAAGCTAAATACATAGCCGCTGGAGCCTGTTGCTCACAAGTACTATGGCTTGCTCAGTAGTTCAGAGATCTTGGATTTGATTTCAAAAGTACACCTATCAAATGTGACAACACTAGTGCAATATCAATTACAAATAATCCATTTCAGCATTCAAGAACCAAGCATATTGATGTCAGACACCATTTCATCAGAGATCATGCTGAAAAAGGTGATATTGTTCTTGCACTAGTTTCTACTAACAAGCAACTTGCAGATATCTTCACTAAACCATTGCCAGATGAAAGATTTTCAGTTCTAAGGCTGGAATTGGGCATGCTAAATAAAAATGCATTGGTTTAGGGGGAGTGTCAAGTAAGGAAGGTAAGTTATTATGTGTTTCAAAGGTTGAACTAATTTTCAAATCCTTGAAAATCTTTTCAAAGCATTGACTTTATTTTTTTTAGTAAACAGCATTTCAAGACCTTGAAATTCTTTTCAAGGCCTTGAAAATAATTCTGATAACTGTTTAGTCAATAGCTCCTGGATCTTTCAGTATTGGGTGCTATCTTTGTAGATATTTGCTCAATATTGCCCCTACCCTTTTTCAATTTTTATCCAGCCAAGTATAGTATTAAAATATTTATTTTCGACTGTAAAGATTTCAATCTTCCCTGATGATTACAAATTATTTGAGATCAGAAAGAAATTGCAGTTTCCTTTTTTAACACATACTCTTTTAGTATTTATCCTCTTCTCTTATCCTTCTCTCCGTATCATTCCTACCTCTCTCTATTCTTCTCCGAAACCCTAATGAACACAAGAAGAACCTCTGAAAGAATCAAGATGGCTGGTGGTTCGAAGACCAGTGCAGAGAAGAAAAGAAAGACTCTTGTAGAAGAGATTCAGGACATCAGTGAAGACTCAGAATCAAAGGCCTCTACGGATGAAGAATTGGAGTACTCTCCTCTAAAGAAGATGGTAAAGAAGGATCAGTTTCCATTTTCAGGAAAAAAGAAAAATACTGTGGAGACTACACAAGAGAAGCAGAAGGGAATCCATATTGGAAATCCTAAGAAGGACAAGAAAAAGGCAGACACAGGAATCAAGGGAAAGGAAAATAAATCCACATTCCAGACTCGGATTCTGATACTACTCCATGTTCTTATGGAGTCTATTCTATATCCAAAAAGGGAAGACATGAGATAAATCTTCCAGAAGCGAGGTCAGTGCCAAAAACTGGAAGGAGAGATCATCACAAAATTTCCTCTGCACTACAGAAAAAGGTGTATGTGAAGAAGAAACTAAAGCATGGAAGAAAATCTTTAGAAGGACTCACCTACGTTTTCAACAGTGTTATCAAAACAATTAGTTCCATAATTGAGGAAATTGATTTGGTTCAACAAGAAGAACATGCTAATGATGAAGACAATGAGGAAAAAGAAGATGAACAGGATGAAGAACCAACAACATAAACTATTGCCTACTCTTTCTTGCCCACTCTTTTCTTAAATTTATTTTCTGAATTTTTGAAAGACTCTGATCCAACATTTTCTCATTTTTTTATGAAAGTCAAAAAGGCGGAGAAATCTTAGGTTGTTTTTATGTTTTTAGTGACCTATCCTTATGGGCAGTAGGAATTATTTGAGACTTATTTTTTTTCTGCTTAAGTTTGTTATTGAATAAGTTGGATCCTTTTGGAACCTATGTGTTATAACTCTGTGTGCTATGTGCTAATGAGTATATTTTTTTTTTGTAGAACCTAAGGTACAAACAGAAAGTGGTTTTGTCTTTCATCAAGGGGAAGATTGTAAGTTCACAGGTTTCACAGGCCTTGAAACCGTTTTCAAAGCCTTGAATCACAGGTTCACGGGCTTGAAATAGCAGATCAATTTCAAGGCCTTGAAACAACATTCAAAGCCTTGAAACTGTATGACCTGTATGCATATTCTAAGGGGGAGTTTTTTTGAGTTCTTGTGATCTTATTCTAACTCTCTCACCCCGTATACTTGATTTGTTATTACTTTATGATGAAATACAAAAGCTTTTGATTCACTTAGAATTCATCTAATTAACTTGTTTGACTTAGTTTTGCAGGGAAAATTCATTTCCTATTTCGCATGATTGGTTTCCTAACATGGGTTTTGCAGGAAAGGAAATTTTAAGAGAATGTGATTCTGTGATCAAATAGACACTCATGACAACTTCTCAATACGATTAAAGATAAGATAAACTTATTATCTTCGAATATTCTGATCAACTTTCCTTTGGGAAGACTGTTGGAGAAGTCAAAGATTGTAGCCTAATAAACATGAAGTTTGTTTCGGAAAATCAAGAAGATTTGCTGATCTTTTGAGAAGTATAAATGGATCTCAATTTGAATCATTTGATAGAACACTCAACGGGCAAAAAAGAGAGACACATTTCAGGATTGAGAAGCATCAAAGATGCACATCATTCTCACAATCTATCTCACAAAAGATCACTTCATTTTTCACTTCAGTTTCACTTCCAGTGTTCTTCTATTCTGAACTTAATTTTTATATCATTCTTGTATTACTTCTAGCTCTCATTCTCAAGGACTGTTCAAAGTGAACAATAGAGAATTCTTAGTTAATCAGTTAGCTAGAGCAGGTACTAGATAGGTTAGTGAGAACCACAAGCTGTAACAGAGTAAGGCATATCTCTGTGCTTGAGATTTAGGGCTTAGCTTTTGATTAATAAGAATTGTTTTGAAAATCCTGCGGGGAGAAGATCCCTAAGTTAGAGACATAGGACGAAGTGGACTGAAATGTATATATCCGGTGTCTCTTGAATTTATCATTTCATTCTCATACTTGTTTTACACAGAATTCAAACTAGTATGTTTTTAAGGGTTTGAAACTTTTTTCCAGGCCTTAAGAAAAACTTGTCTATTTTTCACTTCAACTGTATTTCACATAAAAGGCCTTAAAATTTTTTCAAGTCCTTGAACTTCATTACTCTTCAAATATGTTCTCATCTTTGCAAGTTTTACAAAAACTTGACATACTCTATTCAACCCCCCCCCCTTCTAGAGTATCCGTGCTGCATTTCTACCTGCTTATTCCCCTTTCAATTTCTATAATCCAATCGAGAACAAACTGTTTGTTGCTCGAGCCACTGTTTTTCTAGAAAGAGATTGTCTCTAAAATAAATATTTGGAGGAAAGTAGAACTTGAAGGATTTCAAGAACCACAAAATAACATTAATTATTTAATGGAGCATGAGCAGGATCAGAAGATGTTGTGGAGAAACCTACTCAGGGAACACAAAGAACCTCGTAGGTTAAGTAGGATATGTCAAAGGGCTAGAAAAATATGGATTTCTCATAACCTGGTAACGTATTGCTCATGAATATGAGCCTACATCCTATGAGGAGGTCACGCGTGGGCCAGACTCTTAGAAGTGGCTTAGAGCCATGAGCTGCGAAATGGAATCCATGTATACCAACAAGGTATGGACTTTGGTGGAACTACCTGAAAGGGTAGGACCCATAGGGTTCAAGTGGGTTATGAGGAAACCAACATGGTTGGTAATGAGATTACTTTTAAGGGACGATTGGTGGCTAAAGGTTTCAGCGAGTTCGTAGTATAGACTATGATGAAACTTTTCCCAGATGTTAAGTCTATTCGCATTGTGCTTGCAATTGTAGCTTGCACAATTTGGCAGATGGATATACAAACCTCCCTGTTGTGCATGATACATCTAAAGAGTTTGTGTCGATCCATAGCGTGCTCAAAAGATGTGTAAGTTGCAACGGTCCATTTATGGATTAAAGCAAGCTTTTGGAGTTGGAATCTTCGATTCATTGATGCAATAAAACAGTTTGGTTACATTAAGAATAAAGATGAAGCTTGTGTTTACAAGAAGGTTAGTGGGAGCACAGTTATATTTCTCGTCTTGTATGTGGAGACATACTAATTATTGAGAATGATGTCTCTACACTACAATCTTGTAAAGATTTGCTACGGAATTGATTTTATGATAGAATTAGGGGAGGCAACCTATAAAGATCCATGGAGATGGATCAAGATAGTTGCTCGGCTTAAGTCAAAGTACATCTAATGACAAGGTGTTGAAACGATTTAACATGCAAGAATATGGATTCTGACCTATTTCACGTGGAATTAGTCTTTCGAAGGGTAATTTTCCTTCCAATTATATTGAAAAGGACCGTATGAATAAGATTCACATTATACGCCATGTTATGTACTAAGACTAGACATGTCATATGGTATGACACAAAGATACTAGTCAAATCGGGGTGAGAGTCACTGTATAATTGTCAAGATTATCCTTAAGTACTTGAGAAGAACTAAAGGATGAATTATTGATATACGGAGGATATGAAGAGTTCACTGTAAGGGGTTACAATGATGCTAACTTCCAATATGTTAAAGATGATTTCAAATTATAGTCAAGTTTTGTGTTTTGCCTCAATAGAAGGAACTTAGAGCTGGAAAGGTTTGAGGCATATTTCTTGCCGATTCTATCAAAGATGATTGAGTATATTGCTGCATCAGATGAACATACTCAGAAGATTCTATCTCATTCGATTGGCGTTAAAGGATATGTGAACATATGAAAATTACGAGCAAATGTCTCTCTTACCTTGCGCTGTGTAGGCATGAGGGCCGCGCTAGATCAATAGGCATATGATGCACCAGATTGACTCTAGTGCAAGTGGGAGACTGTTGGAAATATTCCCTAGAGTCAATCTATTTCTGGTGAATTTATATGGACTTACTATTCATTATTTTATCAATATGGGGATATGTTAACATGAATGAAGTCCTTAGAATATAAATTTTATATTCTTAAATATCCCTAGTCAAGTACTACAGTTAATAGGATGACTGTATTGCATTGAGACTAGTATGTGGTTAGATTGATATGGGAATATCAAGTCTAGCTCATGGGTATGCATTAGGGGTAATGGCATACTGAATTGACCCACCACGAGAAGGCTACATACAAGTTATGAAAAGTCACAAGTGCTTCTCGTTGTGACAATGGTATTGTGGTCCTTAGACTTGAAATCACTAGATATTCTAGTTGTGAAATATCATGCTTTTATATTATCAAATGTTGCGCCTTAACCGGGTAACTATAAAGGTAGTTATCGGACATGATAGGAAGCAAGCTTAGACATGGTAGTGATTTAGATAGGATTTTTCCCTCCCACATAACAGGAGAAAATATCGGCGGCCACTCGAGCGGTAGTGCTTATAGAATGTCTGGCCAGACTCAGATAAATCAATATAGGATATTGATGTTATCTACATGGATAAGACTATTACCAGGATCGAGAAACTATGGATTGGATATATGAGTGTGACTTTTATGTCTCGTTTCCAATCACGATATAGTGACAAAGGGATAATACAATACAGTAACATTGGTAACAAGGTTTCTCAGGTTACTGACTATTTCTATTAGTTGAGTGGAATATATGTTTTACAAGAGGTCGCTCCATGTTAGTAATTGTTACTACCAACTGAGTAGAAACCTATGGGGTCACACTCCTTATGGATTAGACCAGACTTCACAATTAATTATATGATTAATTAAATAGAAGGATCAATACAAAACAACTTGTAAACTTAGTGGGACTAATTTGCAAGGTGGACTAATCCATTTATGAACATGATTAGGAGAGAGGCTAATATGTAGTTTACAAGGAGTTTTTAGACTATATAAAGACACTCCTATTTTATTTTTCTCATGAGTGTAATAATTTTTATCACACAAGAGAGAGAGAGAACAAGGGAAGGAGTGAGACAAGACCTAGGGCTTAACCCCCTAGGCAGTTCGCCCACCTCACTGTCGGCCACCCCTTGCGGCACGGCTCCATGCTCTCGTTTTGCGTTATCTTATTCATCCTACTTCTTCCCTAGCTAGCACAAAGGTATGAGAAGGATCCGGAGAAATCCTAGGAGTGGACATCCATAGAGACGTGGACACTATTTCACTTGAATTTATCTAGGAGAGAAACATTGGTACACATGAGTTTCTTCCTTTTACCATCGTTATGATTTCTAGTCCTGTGATCCTCGGAGGGTATTGAACGTGATCGGTTATTGTTTATTACGCTGCGTAATTCGTATCAAAACCCTACAAACTTCACCTTCCGTCTTAGCAATCACTTATCGCTTAGACTCTAGAAGTATGCTGGACTAGTATTCTTAGAAATCTCTAGTTTCTTAGACGTTTGATCTCATCAAATCATCTTGACATCCATAAGTGTGTCATATACGTCTTCATGGCACTACATGAAACGTGGCAGAGATCAAAACAACTACATTAGTTACCAATCGGATAACTTGTACCTGGCAGCCTCTAACTCTCTGGTCATAAATGGCATGGCTCTCAAATGCTATAGTCGATTGCTCACTATTACGACATGATTCACTACTCATAGTTAAGGCTGTATTTATGAGTCACTACTCACAATCAGTGAATGCAAATGGCTAAGGTGGATACAAGATTATTCTTTGATCAATTACAACAATCCTTGAATTTGAAGGTGGTCTCGAACTTGCCGATGAGGTCTTTTCCCGACCCTGGCAAAGCATGCTCTACGACATTATCTTTCTGCTGCCTCCCACTATTGGTGAGCCTTCAGACAATGTCTATACGCTGCCGTGACAGTAATTCATCACACATTCGACCTTTTGTAGGTGGGTTGATAGCCTATGTACAACGGATGATATATAGTATGGCGATACGTTACGTCGTTGTTTTCACCATTTAGCCCTTACAATTTTGATTTAGACACGATTGATTTGAGACATTGTTAGGAAAATAATACTAGCATTCTCTGAGCTTCGAAAATATGAGACATTCTCTAAACAACACACGAGATATCCATTAAAACCTAATAGGGTTTCATAAGGACTCCACTTATACCTAGCGTATGTCTTAGCATCAAATCTCGTCACTTATGTCCTCATATTAATTTAAATCGTCTGCTTATATGAGCTCTTTTGTTTTAGCTCTTTAACATGCCAAGTTATACGATGATATATTTATATATCAAATCACACGTCGTTATAACATAAAACAAGCACAACCATAAATAAATATGCATGGATGTGGCCCCTAAGGTGCATTCTCACCAATGAGAATATGATTGTGCAAATCTTGAATCCAGCTTCATGCACCCTCAGCTCTTTGAGAACGCGATTCTTGAAGTATTTTTATTCGTCAATTTTCTCAATGCTCCACGCGCCATGTCGTTTAGCTTGGCCATCTCTCTCGAAGCTTCTATCTTCAATCTTCACTAATTATCTTATTTCTAATAAGAAGAACCTCTCAAGAGGCGATTCATTGAGAATATAAGACAATAGAGTATGTAGAGAGGCACGAAACGCAGGCTGTGTTATGATTATAAATTTAAAAACCAAAACTAAAACCAAAACCATAAATGAAACAACCACATATATGCCACATCCATGCACCAAACACATACATTCAACCCAGAACATTATGTAAAAAATAATTGGAAGTTTGTAATGCAAGTAAATAAATAGGATCTAATACTCTAGAGGGGGGGGGGGGGGGTGAATAGAGTATGAAAAAAATTTCTTAATAACTAGCCCTTAAAAACTTTAAGCAAATGTGCAATTGAAATATCAAAGCTTTGGAAAAGATTTGAGAAGCTACAGATGCAACTGCAGTAACAGAAACTTCAAAGCTTTGAGATTGGAAATTCTCAAAATTTTTGGAGTTGATTAATTTGAAAAGAGTTATAACAGTAAGGAAAATCAACAAAATAAAGCACAAGAACACATATATTTTTTACAGAGTTTAGTCACAATTCGACTTGGTCCCTGCCTAAGGGATCTGATCCCTCCAGGATTACAACTCACTTCTTATTAATCACCCAGATTTAGCCCTAGATCTCAAGCCTAAGTGAGCTACCTTACACTTATACAGCATCCGATTCCCAACCTATCTAGTTACAGCTAGAACATGTTGAAACAATAAGAACCTCTTTGTTGTTCACTTGAACAACTAAACTTATAAGTTTGTGAGGTTTGAGAAATTAGAACGATAACACAGATTAAGTACAGGTTGAAGAACACAGAAAAGAATAAGCAGTAAAGCTTGGAAGTGTTCTTCAGATATCTGGATGATTGATCTTCTTTTCCTGCAATGTTCAAAGATAGAGTGATTTAAGATATTTTTCTATGATTTCCCTCGATTTTAAAACACTCTTCTCTTCACTGTTGATCTGCCTCTCTCAATTTCTTTCACTTCAAATTTCAAACTCCAGCTTTTTATCAATAGTCAGCAACCACTTGAGAGATTTTAGGAACTGAATTCATATAAATCCTCTCCCCTGATATGCTTATTTTAACAACTATGTTTGGATAGCTATCAAGTTTGTTTATGTCCGTTTGGAAGACCAACAAACTTGCACACACTTATCAATAAAGATCAAACAACATCTAAACAAAAGAGCAACATAATTGATCTGCAAAATACAGAAAGTTCACTTTAGAACCCTAGCTATTTTGCCTTGGATAAAATTCAGTATCTATATTCACATGTAAAAATATAATTATAATGCAATATAAACCATGTGATTAGAAGTTAGAAGAACTCTATTTCCAGTTCAAAATCCAAATAAGTCTTCATGCATACACATATCAGTTAAGTATAATCAGCAGTATATAGCATAAGAAAAGCTCAAAGCTTTGGAGCTTTGACTGCTAGTTCACAAGTGTTAGCTTGAAACTGAATCCTGCAATCTGTAAGACTTATATAATCTAAACAAAGATACAATGATATTTATAAGAGACATTAGTGAATGATAAACTCATCCCCTAATCCAATATCAAAGCCTGCAAACGCAAGAATGTTAGGGACAATATAAATAAAGGAACACTACAGTATCTCAAAGCTTCGAAGCTTTGAAACTAAGTGTCTCTAATATTATGACTTTCATCATCAAGGAAAAAACTTACCCCTGAGTTTCAAACTAAAGAGCTTTTGAAAGGGGAGTAAGCAGGTAGAAATGTCAACTTTTTGTAAAACTTGCAAAGATGAGAGTTTCTATGAAGAGCAATGAAGTTCAAGGCCTGGAAAACAGTTTCAAGCCTTGAAAGTGAAATATATTTTAAGTGAAAAACATACATACAAGTCTTTTTGAAGGCGTTGAAAAAAGTTTCAAACCCTTGAAAACAGACTACTTTGAATAATCTTCTCTACTATAAAAATGTGAAGAGCTTTTAGTGTTTAACATATGTAGGTGTTTTACACTTTGAGAGTTTAACACTTCCTTGTGTTTTCTCTCATTTGAGTTTTCTACATTTTTTGATTCACCAAAAATACCCCTAAATAGAAAAAGAATTTACCAGCCTCCCTTTACTCTGGCATTAAATCCCTTCAGTTTTTTTTAGAAAAAATCCCTTCAATTTTTTTTTATAAAAGAAACTTCTCATTTATTTCTAACTAAAGCAAACGAGGAGACGTCTGATGCGTTCACTATCTACGTTTCCATCGTTGCATTCGTCTCTCTTTGTAGAGTCACTCAGTCTCCATATTTGTCTCTCCTGTTCTGTCTCTCCAATTCGACCATACGATTCAAATGTTGAAATCTGGATTTCTGAAGCTGGGTTTTCATATGATCGCTGTGCCAGAGTTAGTATTGGTTTTCATATGATCGCTGGGTTAGTCACTGTAATGGATGATTTAATTCAACGGATCAGAACACCCAGTAAGCATTGTGCATTGAGGGAAATTCAAGGTTAGTTTTGGTTTATGGATATACCCTTTTTGAATCTGGTTTGGATTAACTCCGTGTTTGGGCTTAATTGTCCTGTCCAATGCTCCATAAGAACGAATTTTGACCCCACCAGAATCAAGAGCTTCTGTAAATTATTGTTCATGGAACACCCTTTGCTTTAGATTTCTTTAGAGTTTGCTTGTTTTGTGATTCACTTGATCAATGACTGCAAATCAACCATATATGAACGGAATCAATTGCTCTAGAGAATGGCAATATATGAACATATCATAATTATTTTTCGTGCTTGCTGTATTCTTGGGCCTTTATTTAGTTACTCCGTTTCTTCATAAAATCTCATAATTGATTTATGCTTCTGTCAATAAATAACTTGTCCCTTACTGGTTGCAAGAATATGTTGATTGTTCGATCATCCCATCTACGAATTCTAAGAAGGGGTTTAACTATTGTGTTTTTTGGACGTGCCATTCAATCATGGCTTTCAATTACAGGTACACTAGATGAGCTTCCTTGTACTTTTTTTTTTTTTATTCTTATTTGATTTGTTATTTGCGGTAGGTTTTCTTTGAAAATTGATCTTCGTAGAAACTACGGAGTTCACCCACGTATTACCTTTATTTTGGTGTAGGGTTTTGTTGCATCAAGATCAATCATCAATAACCAGTAATTATAAAGTTCCCCAATTGTGTCTATTTATTTGTTGTGAACTACTGTTTGACTCATAGGAAAACATAAATACGATGGTCTCTTTGTCTCAATGCTGCTGAAAATACCATGCCAGGCATGGAAAACGGGGATGATCGGCATTGATTCTTCCTGATATCGGAAACAACACCAATGTTTAAAAACGCATACGTACGTCGTACCATTTTACTTTGGACTCAGTTCAATTGAATGTTATTATGTTCATCGATGAACCCTTACATTCTTCAATGAATATTTGTTTTGAATGTGTTCTTGGACTTTCATATGGGTAGTACTTTTGTCACCCAACAACTGCCTGATAAAAGGCGACCAAGAATCGCAATACCAGTCAGCGTTGGGCAGTTTGACTTCAAGGAGGTCCCAGCACAAGTACCTTTGTTTCCCTCCAATAGATTATCTGAGTGTTCCGTCCTTGGGACATAAAATCTGAAATTATAACAACCATGATACCGGCTTAGGACTTTTCTAATCTTGTTGCATGCAGACTGAAGTAAGGAAGTTGAAGCTAGATAAAATGAAGATTTCTCATTCTGTTATATTTTTTCTGTAGTTTTCCAGGTATCATTTTTTTTTATAGTTTTAATTTTTTATGTTATTCCGTGTTGTTCTGTTTCCTGTGTGGTTTCATTTGGGTCTTCTTTCATCCCCGCCCAGATTCTTGATAAGTTGCTGCGACCAATCCATTACGAATTCCATAATGTTAATAAATTTAGCTCATCTGTAACCTTATAATTGATTGGTGTCCTTTCTCCCTTTTGTACAGACTTAATATTCTAATACTAAACTACATAAGGGATTACTCGAATGCAAAACAAACCGGGAAAGGAGGATTGAAGCTGTAAAAAAAAAATCTTATTTTAGTAAACCATTTAGTTATTAAATAAATAATTGTGACAACTTGGTACGTAAATGACGTGCCAAAGTATGTTCCATCACTCTGCTCACATCTCGCGAACAATGACTATTCCAGAAAGAAGATATGACTTCTAATTGATGATTTGTTGCGTTTGTTTCCCAGTTTGTCAGGGCTTTGATCAAATTTCATGAAAATGTGCATTTTTTCTCGATTGTCTTATTGTTTGTTTGGGCATGATAACATTCTGGACCGCTATCATGTTCTTCCATGAATTTTCATTGTTACAATTGTAGCTAACATGACGTTCTCCTTTTTTATTTTAATGTTAGCTCTTCAAAAAATAGTTTTCTTCTTGTCATCTCGTAATCTCTGTCCTTCAACTGACGTAAGAGCTTACATAGACTACCGTTTACTACATTTTTGCCCATAACAAATGATTTTTTAATGTTTTTTTCATGTCTTACAATGGAACAATTTACTCTTTTTGATTACAGCTTAAACTTGATTCTAGCCGTTAAATAGTGCCAACTAATAAGGGCAAAAATGTTTGGTCTCAGTTGTGACAAGCGTTTTAGAGTTGAACTTTGTAAACCATGTAGTTCAATTTAAAATGAAAGCACATCAATTAGTTTGGTAAAGAAGGTTGATAACTAATAAGGGCAACAACCCTTGGTCTCAGAGTTGTGACAAGCGTTTTAGAGTTAAACTTTGTAAACGATGTATTTCAATTCAATATTGGTTTTACTTAATTTTTGGGTCATTCACCCATACAAAACCATGTTCTAATACTATGTGTGTATATTTATTGTTCACGTAGTTTTACTAAATTTTGGCGTCGGCCTTATACAATTGATGCAGTCAGGTAAGAGTACCTTAAGTATCCAAGAATTGTTATGACCCTCGACGGCATCACTCATACCAAATGAAGGTGGATATTTGATAAAGTCTCGTGTTAACACTTGTTAATTTTTGAAGCTTGGCTGCTGGTTGGTTGAGGTTTACAACAATGTCTAGCAATTGGTTCTTTTTCCTATTGATTAGGGATGACATTAATTATTTTTCCAGGGGTTGAAAGGCATAGCTTACCTTTAGCTGTAGTATTTCCTTTCTGAGAAGTTGCTGATGAATGAGTGTGATTTAATGTGTGCCTTAATCGATTCACGTCGAATGGGCATTTTTCCATGAGTGTTACTGAAGTAGATTACACATAATGGTGAAAACAACCATGATGTCATATTATATTCATAAAAGAGAGCACAAATAACTTAAAGCTAGCTTGATGAGCTGAAGGATTTTCTTAGTTCATTCACACAAACAGCAAAGCAAGGTTTTGTTTTGGTTCCCACTGCTTTGAGAACTTAAGAGTTGCCACATCATTTCTTTTCAGCTGTTGCAACTTTTGAGTTCTCAAGTCAGTTTAGAAATCTTAAAACGGTATACAATGCATGGAAAATAATTCAAGCACTAGAAAATTTGGAAATAATATAGACACGTCTTGTGTAATGTCTTTGCACTACGTGCAACGCACGTGTTGCTTACTAGTGTGTAAAAAAAGTATGAGAATGAAATGATAAACGCAAGAGACACAGGATATATAGAGTTCAGTCCACTTGGACCTACGTCTCTACCTCAGGGATCTTCTCCCTGCAGGATTTTCAACACAGTTCTTATTAATCAAAAGCTAAGCCCTAGATATCTAGCACAGAGATATGCCTTACTCTGTTACAGCTTGTAGTTCTCACTAACCTATCTAGTACCTTCTTTAGCTAACTGATTAAATAAGAATTCTCTATTGTTCACTTTGAACAATACTTGAGAATGAGAGCTAGAAGTAATACAATAATGATATACAAATTAAGTTCAAAATAGAAGAACACTAGAAGTGGAACAGCAGTAAAAAATGCAGTGATCTTCTGTGAGATGTATTGTGAGAATGGTGTGCTTCTTTGATGCTTTTCAATCTTGAAATGTGTCTCTCTTTTTGCCCGTTGAGTTTTGTATCAAATGCTTCAAATTGAGCTTCAGTTATACTGCTCAAAAGATCAGCAAATCTTCTTGATTTTCAGCAACAAACGTCCTGTTTAGTAGGCAACAATCTGTGACTTCTCCAACAGTCTTTCCAACGGATAGTTGATCAAAATCTTCAAAGATAATAAGTTGATATTTTCTTGAAACGTTGAGAAGCTGTCATGAGTGTCTGATGGATCACAGAATCACATTATTTTAATATATTTTTTTCCTACAAAACCCAGGTTTGGAAACCAATCCTGCAAAATAGGAAATGAATTTTCCCTGCAAAACTAAGTCAAACAGGTTTATTAGATGAATTCTAAGTGAATCAAAAGATTTTTTATTTCATCATCAAGTAATAACAGATCAAGTATAGGGGTGATAGAGATAAAATAAGATCTGAAGAACTCAGAATAACTCCCCCCTTCGAATATGCATACAGGTCAGACAGTTTCAAGGCTGTTAATATTGTTTCAAGGCCTTGAAATAGCAGAGCAATTTCAAGCCTATGAAACCTGTGAACTTACAATCTCCCCCTTGATGAAAGACAAAAACACTTTCTGTTTGAACCTTAGTATCTGCAAAAAAATACTCAATAGCACATAGCAAAAAGATTTATAACACATAGGTTCCAAAAAGATCCAACTTATTCAATAACGAACTTAAGCAGAAAACAAATAAGTCTCAGATAGTTCCTACTTACCATAAAGATAGGTCACTAAAAACAAAGATAGGTCACTAAAAACATAAAAACAACCTACTTTCTCCCCCTTTTTGACTTTCATCAAAAAGAATGAGAAAATGTTGGATTAGAGTCTTTGGGTCTTCATCCTGTTCTTCTTCTTCTTCCTCAATGTCTTCATCATTAGCATGTTCTTCTGAAGCCTCTTCATTCACACCGACAGTTTCCTCTTCAGCCTGATCTTCAGTAGTAACAACTTATGGAATGATTGGCTTTTGAGATTTCTTCTTCTTCTTCTTGATGTTTGTCAGCAATTCACCTGAATCACGACTGTCTACTTCTTCTCCCTCTTGAGCAACTTGTTCATATATCACCTGCTTGCCTTTTTCCTTGTCTTAAGCAGCCTCTTCCTGGTTTGAATTTTCATTGGGGAATTATTGTCGGAACCATCCTTCTTGAGACCTTCTCCAACTTGAAAGACATCCTCTGGAACATCACACACAGTCATGCTTCTGAAGATGGTGTCCACCATGTACTTTACCTGCCTGAGATCAGTCCCATACCCATGCTTATTTTCTTTGATTTCACAAAAATCCATCTCTAAACCATCAAGTCTCTGAATAACTGAGGACAAATCTGGAGGCTGTGAGGTCTGGCTTGAAGTAGGAGTCAATTTCTTGGGCTTAAGAAACTTCTTTGCACCCAATTCTTCTTCTGTCAACTCTGAATACAACTTCCAAGTTTTTTCTTTGGTCTTCACCACTCCAATCTTCACAAATGCTTTCTCATTAAGCAAAAAAAACCCAGAAGTGATAGTCCCTTCACCTGCATTAGGAATCTCAAAGTGTTGGAAGAAAATTGTGAGCAAATTTGCATAAGGTAAAGAACGCTTTCTCTGATCTGTTTGACTAAACAGTATGTGTTCCATTACATGCTTTGGAAGATCAATGTCATACCCATGCATAACCAGATATGTAATATATATCACCCTTTCAGTGATCAACTCCTTGGAATTTTCCGGTGGAAAAATACATCTCATCAAGATAGTGAATAAGACCTTGGCTTCAACATTTAACACAGAGTGTGTCAACTGTTTGGATGAGGTAGGGGTGTTGGGAAGAACGATCTCTTCTTTAGCTAACTTCAAAGATTCATTCTTCGGAGGGTGATTGTTTGTGTCATACCTCTTAGGACAACCTAAAACAGATGCAAACTCAGCATGATCTTGCTCCATATTGACACCAGCAACGCTGGTTTGAACAACTAGATGAGCAGTGTTCTTAATTTGCTTCATGTTAAGGTAGAAGAATCTGGTAAGTCCTGGATAGGCTAGCTCAGGAGGGTTCAGCATGAACCACAGAGAGCTTTTCTTTAAAATTGTGATGCAGTTCATATTCATTCCAAGCAACATAGGAAGACTGACGAAGCGACAGAAAGCAATAGGACTAGAGGCAAAACCATCCAACCACTGACCTTTGGAAGTGTTTGTCATGAACCAAGTTTCATCACGAGCTGAGTTGTTTGAGTAGATCTGCAAGTCTCTTTCCAAAATGTCTTATGGTTCTTCCACTGTCACCTTTTATTTTCCATTTTCAGCTTGAGAGGCCTTCTTCTTTTTCTTCAGCTTCTTGAGACTTGAGATATGTGTTTCTGGTTGCTTTTCTGTAGTAGTTTTTGTCTTTCTTCTTCTTCTTCTTGTCCAAAGATGGTGTCACATCCTTCTTAGATTTCTTATTTGGTGGAGGAAGTTCTGCAATTGCTTCTGCACTAGGAGTCCTAGAACTTATATCCCCACTGATTGTTTGAACTTCATCCTCAGTTGTCTTTCTTTTCTTCTCTTTACTAGGTTTTGAACCACCAGCCACTTGATTCTGTCAGAGGCTCTTCTTGTGCTCATTAGGGTTTGGGAGAATAATAGAGAGAGGTAGGAATGAAATGGAAATAAGGAGAAGAGAAGAGGATAATAGCAAAAGCATTTGAGTTTAAAAATGAAACTGCAATTTCTTTCTGATCTCAAAAGATTTGTAATGATCAGAGAAGATTCAAATCTTGAAAGGCCTTGGAAACAAATATTTTATACTATAACTGGATGGAAAAAAATAAAAAAAGGGTAAGGGCAATATTGAGCAAATATCTACAAAGATAGCACAAAATACTGAATGATCCAGGAGTTATTGACTAAACAATTATCTGAATTATAAGGCTTTGAAAAGAATTTCAATGTCTTGAAACGCTGTTTTACTGAAACAAATAAAATTAAGGCTTTGAAAAGATTTTCAAGGCTTTGAAAATCAGTTCAAACCTTTGAAACACATAATAACTTACCTTCCTTACCTGACACTCCCCGTAAACCAATGCATTTTTATTTAGCATGCCCAATTCCAGCCATAGAACTGAAAATCTTTCATCTGGCAATGGTTTAGTGAAGATATCTGCAAGTTACATGTTAGTAGAAACAAATTCAAGAACAATATCACCTTTCTCCGCATGATCTCCGATGAAATGGTGTCTGACATCAATATGCTTGGTTCTTGAATGCTGAACTATATTATTTTTAATTGATATTGCACTAGTGTTGTCATATTTGATAGGCGTACTTCGGATATCAAATCCAAGATCTCTCAACAGTTGAGCAATCCATAATACTTGTGAGCAACAGGCTCCAGTAGCTATGTATTCAGTTTCAGCTGTTGATAAAGCAACTGAGTTTTGTTTCTAGGAGTGCCAACTGATCAAGGAGGATCCAGTGAATTGGAAACTTCCTGAAGTGCTTTTTCAATCAACTTTGTAACCTGCTAAATCAACATCTGAATATCCACACAAAGAAAAGTTAGAATGTCTTGGATACCAAAGCCCTAAGTCTTTGGTACCTTTTAGATATCTGAAAATTCTTTCACAGCAGTTAAGTGTGACTCCTTTGGATCATCTTGAAATCTTGTACACATACATATATTGAACATGATATCGGGTCTACTAGTAGTAAGGTACGGTAATGATCCAATCATACATCTATACTCTTTCACATTGACACTCTTACCAGATTCATCCTTATCTAAGGACAGTGTAGAACTCATAGGGGTCTTGATTTCTTTGGATTGAGACATACTGTACTTGTTCAACAAGTCCCTAGTGTACTTAATTTGATGTAGAAAGATGCCCTTCTTCATCTGAGGTATTTGAATTCCAAGGAAGTAGTTCAGCTCTCTCATCATGCTCATTTCAAATTCCCAGCTCATAAGACTTGAGAATTCTTTGCACAATAGATCATTAGTGGCTCCAAAAAAAATATCATCAACATAATTCTGAACTACAAGTAAATCTTTCTCGTGAGTTTTTATGAAAAGGGTCTTGTCTACTAATCCTCTTTTGAAATAATTTTCATGCAAAAAAATTGAAAATCTTTCATACCAACCTTTTGGAGCTTGTTTCAAACCATAAAGAGCTTTGTCAAGTTTGTAAACATGATCTGGAAACTTTTCATATTCAAAACCAGGAGGTTGTGCTACATAAGCTTCCTCTTGCAAGTATCCATTCAAAAATGCATATTTCACATCCATGTGAAACAGTTTCATGTTCTTGTAGGATGAAAAGGAAAGTAAAATTCTAATTGCTTCTAACCTGGCAACAGGAGAAAAAGTTTTCTCATAATCAATACCTGCTTCTTGGTTGTAACCTTGAAACTAACCTTGCTTTGTTCCTGATCAATTTCCCGTTTTCATCCAATTTGTTTCTGAACACCCATCTGATACCAATGATAGACTGGTTTGTTGGTGGGGGAACTAGATTACACACCTTATTTCTTTAAAACTCATTGAGTTCACTTTGTATAGCTATAACCCAGTCTGCTTCTTGTAATGCTTCCTTCATAGTCTTAGGTTCTACAAGAGAAATAAAAGCATTAAAAGCACAAAGATTCTTCAATTGTGATCTTGTTTGTGTACTACTGGTTGGAACAGAGATGATGTTGTCAACTGGATTATATGAAAGATATTTGAATCTCTTTCTTGGAGACCAGCGTTCAGGTTCTCCATATTGCTTCTATGGTCTTGAAGTAGTAGCCTGAGAACTCATGTCTTTCTGATCATCCTTATCAAGGCTTTGATCTCTATTTTCAAGGCCTTGAGAACTATTTTCAAGTTCTTGAAAATGGCTTATGTTTCCTTCTGAACCTTCGTGAAACGAAAGTGAGTTTTCAGCTTCTTCTTTTGATTCATGCTTGTTCAAATTCAAGTCTACAAAACATTCACTCAAAGAACCGTCATAGCTCTCATCAAAAATAACATGAAAACTTTCTTCAACCAGCTTGGTTCTTTTATTATAAATTCTATAAGCTTTGCTAGTCAGAGAGTAACCAAGAAAGATACCTTCATCACTTCTTGCATCAAACTTACCCAAGTTGTCCTCTCCATTGTTGTGGACAAAACATGTGCATCCAAAGGTCTTGAAATATAAAATGTTTGGCTTTCTCACTTTGAATAGTTCATAGGGGGTCTTCTTCAGGGTATGTTTGATCAAGCACCTGTTCAAAATATAGTTTGTTGTATTCACAACTTCTGCCCAATAGTGTTTTGGCAGCTTGTTTTCTAAAAGCATTGTTCTTGACATATCTTCAAGAGTCCCGTTCTTTCTTTCAACAACTCCATTATGTTGAGGAGTTCTAGGAGCAGATAAATTGTGAGAGAAACCATGTTTAACACAAAATAAATCAAATTCTAATTGATCAAACTCTCTACCATGATCACTTATGATTGAAGCAATAGGTAGGTTTTTCAAGGTTTGAAGTTCTCTACAAAACTTTGAAAATTCAGAGAGGGCTTCAGATTTTTCTTTCAGAAACATAACCCAAGTAAATCTTGAATAGTCATCTACAATAAGTAGCATATACTTATTACCTTTGGGAGTTGGAGTCCTCATAGGTCCACATATATCCATGTGAAGTAATTCAATAGGTCTAGTAGTACTTAGAAAATTCTTTGGCTTGAATGAGCTTCTAGTCTGCTTACCCTGAGCACAGTCTTTGCATACTTCATCATCTTTGAACTTAATTTATGGTAATCTTCTTACAAGATCTATTTGGAAATCAATTTGTTCAAGGTATGCAAGCTAATGTGACTAAGATTTTTGTGCCAAAGCTTTGAATCCTATTTCAAGGACTTGAGGGACTTCAAGCTTTCACCTGCAACTTTGGTAGTCTGAAAAGTATAAACATTGTTTGATCTAGAGGCTGTGAGAATGCTGTTTCCTGATCTCTCATTCTGCACCACACACTTCTCTTTATCAAAGATAACCTTATTACCATTATCAAAAAGCAGAGATACACTAAAATTTCAAGGCATCAACTAGATATACATCAGAAATTGAATTTGCAGGATCTTTACGAACTTTACCGATACCAAGAATGTTGCATTTGCCTTTGTCACCAAGTGTAATTGAACCTTCTGATTGCTCTTTCAATTCAAGAAATAGAGATCTCTTTTCACTCATGTGTCTTGAGAAACCACTATCCATCAACTACTTCTGTTCTTTGACATTGGTGAAAACCTGCAAACACCAATCACTACCTTACCCAGCTGTTAAACCAAGTGTGGAATTTGGACTCATATTTAGGATCAACCTTGTTGGGTGGTCTGACCTCATTAGGAACCAAAATCTCTTTGACTTGTTCTTTGAGTGGAAATGGGAAAGTTTTCCTCATTATGTGAGGGTCTCTTCTTCTGAAACGACAAGTTATCTTAACATGACCAATTTTATTGCAGAAATTACACTTAGGAGAAGTTTTGTTTCCAGCTTTCACAAATCTGGTATTGTTCTTTCTTTGAAAATTTTGATTGTATCCAATACCAGTTTGGTGATTAGACTCTTCCTCCAAGAATCAAGTTCAACTTGTGTTCTGAGCCTGCAAGCTTGGCTTTGAATAATTCAGATTCTTGAATTTTCTCACTAAGAGTAGTCTTTTTTTTTCATCTAATTCATCAACTTGATTTCTCATATTAACAAGGCTATCACTCAGTAGAGAGTTCTCAGTGACTACTTCCTTGACTTGTGTTTTCAAGGCTTTGAAACTGTTTTTCAATGCCTTGAAATCACTGTCAATTTTCTTCTAAGAGATTTCAAGATTCTGATTCAGACAAACAAGATGTAAATTCTCTTTTACTTGCTCATGAATTTTTTCTTTCAAACTCTAATCTCTTTCAGCTAGTCCTCTTCATTTGAAAGAATTGTTCTAAGATAATCTGAGAGGACTTCTTTTGGTAAAGAAATCAACAAATTTACCATTACCTCAATGTTCTTTTTAGAACTTTCATCATGCTTGGCCAGAAAGCATAGGTTGGAATGTTCTTCTTCAGATTCAGATCTTTCTTGTGGAAGTTCTTTATTTTCTTTTGTGGACAGTCTCTAATCAAGTGTCCTGCATCACCACACTGAAAGCAATTCATGACTTTTGATTTATTATTTTGTGAAGAAGACTTACCTTTGTAGTCCTTGCTACTGGATGATCAATGTCTTTCTCTATTGAAGTCTTTGTTTCCAAAGTTTTTCTTCATATTAAGGATTTTGGTCAAGGCTTTGGAAATCAAAGCAAATGGATCTTCATCATCATCCTCAGTTTCAAGGCTTCGAATATTCTCATTCTCTTTGGCCTTGAGTGCTAAGTTCTTGACATCTTCTGGTAGCTCTCTATCAGCAACATTCATCGACATTTCACGTGTCAGAAGCTTCCCTTGTAGGTCATCAAGTTTGAGTGATGAGAGATCTTGAGCTTCCTCAATAGAAGTAGTCTTTGGTTCCCAATTTGCCTTTGGAAGACTTCTCAGAATCTTCCTCAGCTTTTCTTCATTGGAAATATGCTTTTCCAGTGAATTAAGGTTATTGACAATGTCTGTGAAACTTTTGAGCATGTCTCTGATTGAGTCATCTGCATTCATCTTGAATTACTCATATTATCTGAGATAAATGTTGATCTTAGTTTGCTTGACTTGACTGGTTCCTTCAAATGTCACCACAAGCTTATCCCATATCTCCTTAGCAGCCTTACAACCAGAGATCCTATTGAATTCATCTGTACTCAAAGCACAATACAGGATATTAATGTCTTTGAAATTTTAAGAGAATTTTTCTAATTCAGATGAAGAGAGAGAGTCTTCAGATTTGGGAGTTTTAATCCCAACTCTCTCTATGTAGAAAGTTTGAGTTCCATTCTTAATAATGGTCTATAGTTCTATGTCTTGATCAATGATGAACATTTTCATCAATTCTTTCCAGTGAGAAAAATTATCTCCACGAAAATAGAGGAGGTCTATTAGCAGCTCTTCCTTGTGAGAAACCACCATCACCAGCAGTACTCATGATCACCAGATGGTTAAATCTATACAGTGATACAAGATCTGATACCATTTGAAAGGGGATTAATAAGGTAGAAATTAAGCACAGATACTCTAGAACGGGGGGTTGAATAGAGTATGTCAACTTTTTGTAAAACTTGCAAAGATGGGAGTTTCTGTGAAGAGTAATGAAGTTCAAGGCCTTGAAAAGAGTTTCAAGCCTTTGAAGTGAAATACAATTTAAATGAAAAACAGACGAGTCTTTTTCAAAGCCTTGAAAAAAGTTTCAAACCCTTGAAAACAGACTAGTTTGAGTACTGTGTAAAACAAGTATGAGAATGGAATGACAAATGCAAGAGACATAGGATATATACAGTTCAGTCCACTTGGACCTACATCTCTAACTCAAGGATCTTCTCCCTGCATGATTTTCAACACAATTTTTATTAATCAAAAGCTAAGCCCTAGAACTCAAGCACAGAGATATGCCTTACTCTGTTACAGCTCATGGTTCTCACTAACCTATCTAGTGCCTTCTCTAGCTAAATGATTCATTAAGAATTCTCTATTGTTCACTTTTAACAATCCTTGAGAATGAGAGCTAGAACTAATACAAGAATGATATACAAATTATGTTTAGAATAGAAGAACACTGGTAGTGGAACTGCAGTGAAAAATGCAGTGATCTTCTGTGAGATGGATTGTGAGAATGATGTGCTTCTTTGATGCTTGTCAATCCTGAAATGTGTCTCTGTGTTTTGCCCGTTGAGTGTTGTATACAGTGATACAAGCTCTGTATTTTGAACTATCAATCTCCCCCTTGATGAAATACAAAACAAATATTATTACTTTCCAAGATTTCTAGCAACTCAAAGTTACCATTAAAACTTAACTGGATAAAATCATATCACATACATCAGATCAAGCACGACACAGATATATCTAAAACAACTGATAACACAAAACCATCAAACCACAGCCTACAGTTTCCAAATTATTACAAAAACTTGAGATACCTAACAGATAAGAAAATAAAAGTTCTCCCCCTTTTTGACTTTCATCAAAGAAGTAGAAGAAACGTAGGATCATGATCAGAGGTTTTAAAAGAAAACCAAACAAAAAACTTCAGGACTTAGAAAGAAAGAAACAAAGAAAGAAAGAAAGAAAGAAAGAAAGAAAGAAAGAAAGAAAGAAAGAAAGAAAGAAAGAAAGAAAGAAAGGTCCAGAAAGAAAGGCTTCAAGTCTTTGAAGTTCCAGCTCCAGCACTTTTCTAGATAGTCTTCTTTCCACATTCTGCTTTGCCCTTCCCTTTTTCCTAAGTCTCCACATGTTCTTCCTCAGCTGCTTCATCATCTGACTCTTCGGCGGACTTAGATTTTTCATCAACATTTCATTCTGTGCTTCCACATCAACAACTTCCACATCAGCAACCACCTCAGCAATCACTTCCTCAACGGTAGCAGTATTCTTCTAATTTCCTCCTTCAGCGGTCTCCTCACTACCAGCTTCCTCATCAGGCTGTTCAATAAATCCTTTGAAGAAAGAACTTTTGGAACCTTCTTTTTATTACGTTTCTTCAAAACTTCTCCAATAATCTCACCAAAATCAATGCTGGTTGTTGGAATTGTGCTCTAGAGGCAATCAATTAATTGTGACATTTATGGATTTACGATTCATTATGTTATCGATATGGAGATATGTTAACATGAATGAAGTCCTTAGAATATAAGTGTTATATTCTTAAATATCCCTAGTCGATTATAATGATTAATAGGACAATCATCTATAGACTAGTATGGGGTTGGATTGATATGGAGATATCATGATCCAACACATGGGTATGCATTAGGAGTAATGGCATACGGGATTGACCCATCTCCGAGAAGGCTACATACACGTTATGTTAAGTCACAAGCGCTTCTCGCGGTGCAACGGTATTGTCATCCTTAGACTTGAAGTCACTAGATATTCTAGTTGTGGATTATTGTGATTTTGGTAGCGTCAAACGCTACACCGTAACTGGGTAGTTATAAAGGCGTGTACTGGATACAATAAGAAGCAAGCTTAGAGATCATAGTGGACGTAGATAGAATTTGTCCCTCCCACATAACGGGAGCAAATATCCTAGGCCACTCGAGGGATAGTGCTTATAAAATGTCTGGCCAGACTCAAATAAATCAATATGGGATATTGATGTTATTTGCACGAATAAGGCTATTCCCAGGATCGAGGGATTGGATATACGAGTGTGACTTGTATGTCTCGTGTCCAATCCGGATATTGAGACAAGGGATGAGACAATTACTGCACAAGGTTTGTCATGATGACTATTCTATTTGTTGGCTAGAATGGATGTCTTGCTAGAGGCCGCTCCATATTAGTAAATAGTTACTACCAATTAAATAGAACCTATGGGGTCACACGCCATACAGGGGTGAACTAGACTTGGGAATTAATTAATTAATATGATTAATTAATTAAAAGGATCAAAAATCGCAACAACTTGCTAACTTAGTAGGACTAATATGCGAGTTGGACTAATCCATGTATGGACATGATTAGGATATGCCAAGGTGACCTAATTCATGTAGAGACATGATTAGGATTAATTTGCAAATAGAACTAATCCATGTATTGACATGATAAGGACTATTTTTGCAAAAAGGGGACTAATCCGAATTCTAGTAGGATTAGAATAGGGCCTTTAGGTAGTTAACAAGGAGTTGTTGGACTAAGTAAAGGATGCTCCTTCCTTCCTTCCCACACTAATGCTCATAACATAAGTGAGTGGGAGAGAAAAGGAGAGAGTGAAAAATCCCACAAAGGGGGCCGAACCCCCCTTGGGATTGCCGCCCCACCCGTCGGCCTAAAGGGGTGCCGCCAACCTTAGCTTTCCTCGTTTTGCGTTATTCTTCTTCCTCTTACTCTTTCCGGGCTAGCACCAAGGATTGGAAGATCTAGATCTCACCTCTAGGCGTGGATCAACCGTAGAGACGTGACACTATTCGCGTTTGAAGTCATCAAAGGAGAACCATAAGGTGTGTTATTGATTTCTTCCTTTACCATCGTTATGTCTCTTGACTTGTGATCCTTGGAGGGTTTTGCATGGTTTATGATTGTTTGTGTTTTCGTTGCGCATCCATGAATCAAAACCCTACAGTGGTATCAGAGCCACAGGTCGTAGAGCATAAACGTGGTTTATGTGTTACGTTTTAGTTGTTTTACACCTTAATTTGATTGTTTATCGCGTAAAACAAGACAAATCAAGCATGGGATGCAATTTGTCAATAATTAATCATAACAAGATCCAATTTTTGCATTGGATGCATCAATTGGTGAGTTTGAGAAATTTTAGGATCTTAGATCTAGGGTTTAGGCATCCTTGGGGAAGAAGGAGTTCTCCCAAAACAAGGAAACAACCAAACTTGGGCACCAAGCAAGGGAGTTGTTTTGGAAACAACTCCCATAAGGAGGTTCGGCCCCCCCTAGGGACCGCCCCCCCTTGCTTGCCGCCCAAGCTTGGCCGCCCTAGGGGCCGGGGGGGCCTAACCCGCGGCCTAGGCTTGTGGGTTTTGGGCCGGGCCGGCCCTAGGGCCTTGTGGTTCATCTTGTTGGGCCCGCGCAATTTGATTGTTGGGCCCATGGACCGTTTTAACCCTAGAAATCCTAAAATCAATTAAAATTGACCAAGCGCGTTAAAATTGGATTTTAACTGTTTATATGCAAATCGCATGGTGATTGGATATGGCCTTAGGATGTGGTTAGATGTGGATGTTTAATTTTGTGGTTTGGTTTTACGGCCTGCGAGCTGATCAATTAATTGTAATAATTAATAAGGGTTTTATGGCCTGCGGGCCATTTTTTTCTCAACTTGTGAGATTTATTTTATTTAGTATAGAAGTTAGCTAGTGCTAGATAAAGTAGATTGTTAGCCATGATTGGAAAAAATAAGCCCAAAGCCAAAGAAGCCACAAAAGATGAGGCATGGAGCATGGAGCATTCCACATAACTACGAAGGATGGACCAAAAGATCAAGACGCATGGAGATGTGTTTGTTTTAGGGTTCATAGATAATTCCATTGGCTTGGAATTATCTTAGTCTAGAAAAGGCAATATCCACATCACGTTTAATTTCTGTTTTGTGGTTGTTTATTTTATTATCTTATCATTGTGTGGTTGGTGTATGGATGATGCTGTAGGGTTTTGATTCATGGATCGCACAATGGAAGCATAATCAAATAAAACCATGCAAAACCCTCCAAGGATCACAAGTCAAGAGACATAACGATGGTAAGGGTTAGAAATCATAAACACACCTTTGGGTTCTCCTTGATGACTTCAAACGCGAATAATGTCACGTTCTCTATAGTTTATCCACGCCTAGAGTTGATCCTAGATCTCCCAAACTCCTTGGTGCTAGCCCGGAATAGGAAGAGGAAGAAGAAATCACGCAAAACGAGGCCCAAAGGAGGGTCTCGGCCTCCTTTGGCCGACGGGGACGGGGCGGCGGCAAGGGGGTCGGTTCGGCCTCCTTGTTGCTTGCTCTCTCTCCTTTTTGTTCTCTCCCACTCTTGTTATGTTCACTAATGAGCATAAGTTATGGGAAGGATGGAAGGAGGGTCCTTTATATAGTCCAACAACTCCTTGTTAACTACCTAAAGGACTTATTCTAGTCCAACTAGAATTCAATTTAGTCCCTTCCTTGCAAATTAGTCCCTACTAAGTTTGCAAGGGTTTGCAAAGTGATCCTTCTAATTAATTAATCCAATTAATTAATTCCCAAATCTAGTTCAACTCTATATAGCGTGGGACCCCATAGGTTCTATCTAGTTGGTAGCAACTATTTGCTAATATGAAGCGGTCTCTAGCAAAACATCCATTCTAGCCAACTAATAGAATAGTCATCTTGACAACCTTTGTACAAGTAATTGTCTCATCCCTTTGTCCTATATCCGGATTGGACACGAGACATACAAGTCACACTCGTATATCCAATCCATAGTTTCTCGATCCATGGGAATAACCTTATTCGTGCAAATAACATCAATATCCCATATTGATTTATTTGAGTCTGGCCAGACATTCTATAAGCACTATCCCTCGAGTGGCCTAGGATATTTGCTCCCGTTATGTGGGAGGGACAAATCCTCTCTACGTCCACTACGATCTCTAAGCTTGCTTCTTATTGTATCCAGTACACGCCTTTATAACTACCCAGTTACGGTGTAGCGTTTAACGCTACCAAGATCACAATAATCCACAACTAGAATATCTAGTGACTTCAAGTCTAGGGATGACAATACCATTGCACCGCGAGAAGCGCTTGTGACTCAACATAACGTGTATGTAGCCTTCTCGGAGATGGGTCAATCCAGTGCAACATTCCGTAATGCACACCTATGTGTTGGATCGTGATATCTCCATATCAATCCAACCCCATACTAGTCTGTAGATGATTGTCCTATTAATCATTATACTTGACTAGGGATATTTAAGATAAACAACACAATTGTAAATCTAAGGACTTCATTATATTAAATATCCAATAAATAATAAATGAATTTCTAGCCATATACAAATTCAAACTAAACTAGATTGCCTCTAGGGAATCTATTCCAACAGATGCATGCAATTAGGATAAAAAGATATTTAGACAACCCGGATCTATTATTTGGAGTTGTGCCCAAACTCAAATAGATAGATTAGTTGATATTGATCAACAAAACAATTAAAATTGAATTTAAAATCCCTCAAAATTCAAATATTGTGTTCTTGCCTTCTCGTTATTTAAACACTCATTATCATCATTATTTATCAAGTTCGTGCGTGCCAAAGCATGGCGACTTGGTTCATCATGATGGAATGCGATGGCACGTAACAATGTGCAATTGTTTAGATAAGAGGTTGAACACAACTAGGCTATTAATTTGATTAAGAAACCTAGAGGCAATCAATTGGGATTATCCATATGGATGGATAAATAAGGAGTTATTTGCCCACTTGAACCAAGAGTTGCATATGGGATGCAATTGGAATTGTTCCTACCTAAAGTAGTCAAATTATGGGTGACTTGGCAAAGCAAGCTCATAAGGAGATGAAAGATGGATCTTAGCCCACTAGAAAATATAAGGATATTTTCCGCATTAATATCTTGAGGGTTATTAATCCGTAGAAAAATAGTGGGAGCTATATTTGACAATTTAAATCCTTGTTGAATATAGTTATACGTCACAAACTTTGCATAATCCTATTTTGTTAAATACCCATGGCATTAAACAAACAAAACACGACTAAATGTCCATAAGATGGACGAGTTGTCTGGAATCAAGATTGGTATAAAACTGAGAATTGTTCTCAAATAAAATAGAAATTGTTGTACTTCGTAGAACATAAAGTTCTCTTCCACCGACTACCAAAAACACACTAAAACCTAATGGAAGGGACATCAAAGAATGGTTCTTTGGATGTGACTTGCCAAATGCTAGCTGCCATGAACTCTGAGCTTTGGAAGCAAGAAGAGAAACATGGAGAAGTATGATATGATCATACATTAACAGAAGCTCTTTCAAAAGAGCAAGCTAAACATGAAAGGTTTGAAGTGTTGCTCCACTTTGGGTTATGCAAATATACTAATTCAATATGATTGAAACATTAGTGAATATGCATTATCTATGAGATAGATTAAGAATAAACGGTTATTCACCCAAGTGGACCAAGAATTTCATTGGATGCAATTATTATTTTGTTTTAAAGTTGATTTACTCAATATGATTGAAAAAAAAATCACTAAACAAAACACTAATAATGGGCATGGGCAAAGTTGTTAATGGATAATAGCATGGGTAAGGGAAAATAGTTTGCGCCGACCCCATGGGTATAAAGCAAGCCTGTTGCTAAAACCAAGTTGCCTTAGAGTCCCATAGGTGGTGTAGAGGAAGAGAGGCTACCCAAAGTAAATGGAAGTAAATAGTAAAAGAATTATGAATTCAAATATAGATATTTTGTTATAGATTCCAATGTGTCTTTCTCATCATCATAAGTATATGATACTAGATGAGGATCTCACATTTATAGAAATGCGGAGGATCTCAAGAGACGAGGACAATTGGATAAGGAAGAAATAATCCTACACGTGGGGCTATGAAGCAAAGGGTTGCTGAATAAGCCGTAGAGAATTATTTCTACCTTTAAGAAATTGTTCATGAATTAGACAAAAGCGATCATGTCCTAGCAATGAGTAGGATCATTATCATAGTTTCTTGTTTGGACAAGAAAGCTCCTTATCGTAATAAAGGACAAATGTTGTTCCATTTATTATGATATGCATTATTGTAATGCAATTTTGTCTAAGTGGATTCTATATCCATGATCATGATAATTTCATCTATAACATTAATACCTAGAGGTTTTCATATAATGATATGAACTTCACTTATCTTTAGCATTATCGTTTAGGCCCCATAAATAAGAGATACATATCTAGAACTCCATGAGGATGGATTTCTGGAACTCATTTGATTATTGAATCATATGAGACATGTAAGACTTATTAGGCAAAGATATGATCTTTTGGGAATCATACATATTGATGTATAGAGGCCGCTAAGCACAAATGCTAAAGATGGTTTTCAGTACTTCATCATATTTACTGATAGGATCAGAGAAATATGGATTTGTGTATCTTATGAAGAAACAAATCAGAATCCTTTGAATTGTTCAAAGTATTCAGGAATGAAGTAGGGAACCAGCTTGACAAAAGTATTTAGGCTCTACGATTGGATCATAGAGGAAAGTACTTGAGCCAAGAGTTTGACAAGAATCCATGGGAGTGTTGGATATGATCCAAAACTCGCTCCACCTAGCACGCCACATGGGTTTGGCGTCTCTAAGAGGAGATTTCGAACCTTGTAGGACACGGTTCGGTCCATGATGAGTCAAACAGAACTTCCAGTTTACTTTTGGGGCTATGTTCTAATTACAGCAAATTTCGCCCTTAACCTTGTTCCATCTAAAAACGAAATATGAATAACGCCATATGAGATATGGACTAGGAAGTGTCCTAGTATGTCATTCATAAAGATTTGGGGGTTTGAAGTTGATGTAAAAGAGTTTACAAAATAAACTTGAACCCAAGTCGGATAAATGTTTTGTGGGATATCCTGAAAAATATATTATTTCTACAACCCAATCGAGAACAGACTGTTTGTTGCTCGAACTACAACGTTTCTAGGTAGAGATTATCTCTAAAAGAAACAGCGGGAGGACAGTAGAACTTGAAAAGTTCAAGAACCACAATGGAACATTGATCCGTTTGATGGAACATGAGTAGGATCACAAGGTGTTGTGGAGCAACCTACTCAGATAACACAAGAACCTCATAGGTCAGGTAGGATATATCGAGGGACTAGAGAAATAAGGATTTCTCATAACCCACGATATATTGCTCATCGAGATGAGCCTACAACCTATGAGATGGCCACGTGTGGGCCATACTCTCAAAAATGGCTAGGAGCCATGGGATACAAAATGGAATCCATGTATACCAACGAAGTATGGACTTTGTTGGAACCACCTAAAAAGTGCAAGTGGGTTATGAGGAAACCAACATGGATGGTAATATGATTACCTATAAGAGAAAATTGGCAGGAAAGGGATTTCATGTGAGTTCATAGTATAGACTATGACGAAATCTTTCCCAGTTGTGATGCTTAAATCCATTTGTATCTTGCTTGTAGCAATCTGTCTATAGATTGAATCAAGCTTCTAGGAGTTGGACTCTTCAAATTCATGATGCAATCAAAGGAGTTTGGTTCCATCAAAAATTGAAGATGATACTTGTGTTTACAAGACGGTTAGTGGGAGCACAGTTATTTTTCTGGTCTTGTAGATGATACTTAATCATTAGGAATGTTGCCCCTACTTGGCAGTCTTACGTAGATTGAATAGGGAGTTGACTTTCTAATGGTAGACTTAAGCGAAGCAACTTGTGAATATCTATTGAGGTAGATCAAGATGGTTGTATAGCTTAGGTCATAGTACATAAATTGACAAAGGTGTTGAAATGGTTCAACGTGAAAATAATATTGATTCTTACCCATGTCACATGGAATTAGTCTTTGGAAGGCTAATTGTCTTTCCAATTAGATTGGGAATGGACCGTATGAATAAGATTCACGAGATACGCCATGTTATGTACTAGGCCAGATATGTCATATGGTATGACACAAAGATACCAGTCAAATCCGGGTGAGGGTCACTGGATAAATGATCAAGATTATCCTTTAGTACTTGAGAAGCACTGAGGATGATATTTTGATAAATAGAGGATATGAAGAGTTTGCTGTAAGGGGTTACAGTGATGCGAACTTCAAATCTAACAAAAAAGATTTCAGATTATAAAGTCGAGTTTTGTGTTTTGCCCTAGTGGGAGCGACTGTGAGCTGGAAAGGTTCCAGGCAAGATTCAGTCACTGATTCCAACATAGAGGACTGAGAAAATTAATACATAAGATGCATTTACTCAGAATATTCAATATCAATCAAATTGTTGATAGAGGAGATGTGAATATTTGCAAGGTACCAACAGAGTCTCGCCCCTGTGCAACGGAAGCGTGGAAAGCCGCGCTAGATCAATAGGCATATGATGCAGGAGATTGACTCTAGTGCAAGTGGGAGACTGTTGGAATTGTGCCCTAGAGGCAATCAATTAATTGTGACATTTATGGTTTTACGATTCATTATGTTATCGATATGGAGATATGTTAACATGAATGAAGTCCTTAGAATATAAGTGTTATATTCTTAAATATCCCTAGTCGATTATAATGATTAATAGGACAATCATCTATAGACTAGTATGGGGTTGGATTGATATGGAGATATCATGATCCAACACATGGGTATGCATTAGGAGTAATGGCATACTGGATTGACCCATCTCCGAGAAGGCTACATACACGTTATGTTAAGTCACAAGCGCTTCTCGCGGTGCAACGGTATTGTCATCCTTAGACTTGAAGTCACTAGATATTCTAGTTGTGGATTATTGTGATTTTGGTAGCGTCAAACGCTACACCGTAACTGGGTAGTTATAAAGGCGTGTACTGGATACAATAAGAAGAAAGCTTAGAGATCGTAGTGGACGTAGATAGAATTTGTCCCTCCCACATAACGGGAGCAAATATCCTAGGCCACTCGAGGGATAGTGCTTATAAAATGTCTGGCCAGACTCAAATAAATCAATAAGGAATATTGATGTTATTTGCACGAATAAGGCTATTCCCAGGATCGAGAAACTATGGATTGGATATACGAGTGTGACTTGTATGTCTCGTGTCCAATCCGGATATTGAGACAAAGGGATGAGACAATTACTTGCACAAGGTTTGTCATGATGACTATTCTATTTGTTGGCTAGAATGGATGTCTTGCTAGAGGCCGCTCCATATTAGTAAATAGTTACTACCAACTAAATAGAACCTATGGGGTCACACGCCATATAGGGGTGAACTAGACTTGGGAATTAATTATTTAATATGATTAATTAATTAAAAGGATCAAAGCGCAACAACTTGCTAACTTAGTAGGACTAATATGCGAGTTGGACTAATCCATGTATGGACATGATTAGGATATGCCAAGGTGGCCTAATTCATGTAGAGACATGATTTGGATTAATTTTCAAATAGAACTAATCCATGTATTGACATGATAAGGACTATTTTTGCAAAAAGGGGACTAATCTAAATTCTAGTAGGACTAGAATAGGGCCTTTAGGTAGTTTACAAGGAGTTGTTGGACTATATAAAGGATGCTCGTTCCTTCCTTCCCACACTAATGCTCATAACATAAGTGAGTGGGAGAGAAAAGGAGAGAGTGAAAAATCCCACAAAGGGGGCCGAACCCCCCTTGGGATTGCCGCCCCACCCGTCGGCCTAAAGGGGTGCCCCCCACCTTAGCTTGCCTCGTTTTGCGTGATTCTTCTTCCTCTTCCTCTTTCCGGGCTAGCACCAAGGATTGGAAGATCTAGATCTCACCTCTAGGTGTGGATCAACCGTAGAGACGTGACACTATTCGCGTTTGAAGTCATCAAAGGAGAACCATAAGGTGTGTTATTGATTTCTTCCTTTACCATCGTTATGTCTCTTGACTTGTGATCCTTGGAAGGGTTTGCATGATTTATGATTGTTTGTGTTTCCGTTGCGCATCCATAAATCAAAACCCTACACTGGTAACTTTGCTTTGAGCAGATGGTATCTTTTCAAGTCCAAACCTTTGATGATAACATTCAGTTTTGAATCTACCATATCTTTGAACTTAAAATCAAATACTCCTTGTCTAAGATCCTCAATACCATCTTCCAAGACTTCAACTCTGTCAAGAACCTGAGAAAAATCCAAGTTACCAGAAGACTTCGATGTTGTAGCTGCTCAGTGTTTGATATATTCCTTTTCCTTCAACTCTTTTGCTGTTAGTTCAGAATAAAACTTCCACTTCCCTTTGCTAGTCTGAAGCACTCCAATCCTTTGCAGTGAAGCTTCATCAACCAACCCAAAACCATTTTTAATCTTTTCCTCGTCCTTCATGGATACTCCAAAGTGTTTAAAGAACAATGGAAACATAATTGCATAAGGCAAATAATGATGTATAGTTCTAGTACCACAGTACACCATATGCTCCATGATCACAGTATGCAAATAAATCTCAAACCCTTGAAAAATCAAGTACATCAGTACCAACACCCTGTCTGTCACCAACTGTTTGTAATACTCCCTGGGAACTACATATCTCATGATAATTGAGAAAAGAACTTTGGCTTCACAGTTAAACACAGAATGTGTTAACTGTTTGGGTCCAATAGGTGTTCCCTCGAAGAAAAACATGGATTTAGCTAACTCCAAACATTCTCTCCTATCTGGATGCTCATGAACCTTATAATTCCTAGGAACTCCCAAAACATTGGCAAACACTTTCTGATACAACCTTATGTCCACCCCAGCCACCTTAGAAGTAAGGATAAAACTATCACTATCATTCATCTCTTGTATCAAATTTAAATTAAATAACCTAGTTAGCCTAGGATAAGCCCTTGAAGGTGGATTCAACATTTTTCAAACAGAATAATCTCTTAACTTCCTAATACAGTCTATGTCAAATTTCTCTAACAGTTTATCACTTATAAGACTACAAAAGGCTACCTTATAAGATGCATAACCATTCATCCAAACAACTTTAATCTCAAGGTTTATAAACCAAGAATCAGGTAGAATGTTCTTACCAAAATCATAAGGTTTCTTGGTTTTCATGGCACGATGCTTAACCATCTTCTTCTCTGTTGGTGGATGAGTCTTCTTTTCCTCTGGCTTAATATCTTGGGGATATGGAGCACTCTTTTTCTCATATGCCTTCTTCTATGTAGTAACCTCTTTCTTCTTCTTGCTTGACTGATCTACTTGATTTTACTCCCCTTCTCCTTAACTTTCACCACTTCGTCTAATCCAGACTAAGATTCAGACGCATCTTCTTGAACCTCTTCTTGAACATCCTTTCCCTTCTTGATTTTGAAGGTGGAGAAGTCTCTTAAGTGCTGGCTGTAGCATCTGAATCTGACCCATGAATGGTGATCTTTCTGTTAGCCTTTCTCTTTATCCTCTTAGAAGAACTTTGTCCTTGCTGCTTGATTCTCTCTGATTTGCGCTCCATTGTGTTTAGGGTTTTAGAGAGTTTAGAAAGAAATTGAGAGAGATAGAGAGATAGAGATGGAGAGAAATATATTGAGAAAAATAAGCCCTGAAGTTGGCTTATGTAGGTAGAAGAGTTTGACTGAAAATAGGATTGCATGCAAATCAGATTTTAAAAGATATTCTAGAGATATTTTGGGATATTTTTACCAAATCCTCTGAACATATAAAACATTCTATAATTATCTAAGAATATAATACATAATATTTTATGATCCAATTTTAAATCCAAATACACAGCATATTACTCACAGCTTTGAAACAGTGGCCCAAAGCTTTAAGGAATTTCTAGGCTTCCAGAAAACGTCAAAGCTTTGAAGCATACTTTCAAGGCTTAAGAAAGTATGATCTAAAGGCTTTGAGAATTTCACACGTAACACAAGTAAGAACTTATACTCCCCCTAAACCAATGAATCCTTGTTTAACATACCCAATTCAAGCCTTAGGGATGCAAACCTCTCATCTGGAAAAGGTTTAGTGAAAATATCAGCTATTTGCATTGTAGTTGAAATAAAAGTTAAAGATGAGTCACTTTTCTCAACATGATCTCTAATAAAATGATGTCTCACATCTATATGCTTAGTTCTTGAATACTGCACTGGATTCTTTGATATTGAAATGGAACTAGTATTGTCACAGTTGAAAGGCCCATTTCTGAATTCATATCCAGGATCTCTTAGTTTATGAGCAATCCATAGTACTTGTTAGCAACAAGCACCAGTTTCGATGTATTCAGCTTCTGCAGTTGACAAGGCTACATAGTTTTGCATCTTTGAATGCCAACTAATCAGTGATGAGCCAAGGAATTGGCAACATCCTGAAGTACTTTTCCTATCTACTTTGTAAACTGCAAAGTCTGCATCTGAATAACCACACAACATAAAATTAGTTCTTCTTGGATACCAAATCCCCAAGTCTTTGGTTCCATTCAAATATTTGAAAATCCTTTTAACAGCAAGCAAATGACTTTCCTTAGGATTTTCTTGAAACCCTGAACACATACATACACTAAACATAATATGAAGTCTACTAGCAGTTAGATACAGAAGTGATACAATCATACCTTTGTATTCCTTTTTATTCACACTCTTACCACTTGTATCATTTTCGAAGGATAAAGATGAACTGCTAGGAGTATTTGCTACCTTAGACTGAGACATATTGTACTTATTTAACAAGTCCTTTGTATACTTCCCTTGATGTACAACTATTCCTTTCTTAATTGATCAACATGAAGTCCCAGAAAGAAATTAAGTTCTCCCATTAAGCTCATTTCAAACTCCCTGCACATTAGACTTGAAAACTCTTTTGAAAGAGCATCATTAGTAGCACCAAAGAATATATCATCAACATAAATTTGTACTACTAACAAATCCTTTTCATGATTCTTAATAAAAAGAGTTTTTTCAACGAGTCCTCTCTTGAAACCATTGTCAAGTAAAAACTTTGAGAGTCTGTCATACCAAGCCCTTGGAGTTTGCTTAAGGCCATAAAGAGCTTTGTTTAATTTGTAAACATTATCAGGGAAATTTTCATCTTCAAATCCACGTGGTTGAGCAACATATACTTCTTCTTGTAAATAACCATTTAGAAAAGAACATTTAACATCCATTTGAAAAAGCTTTATGTGTATATGGGATGCAAATGTAAGAAGTATTCTGATAGCTTCTAACCTGGCAATAGGAGAAAATGTCTCCTCATAATAAATTCATTCATCTTGATTATACCCCTGTGCCACAAGTCTGGCTTTATTTCTCACAACATTACCATTTTCATCAAGTTTGTTTGAACACCCATCTGCTTCCAATCACCGATTGTGTGTTTGACCTAGGAACTAAGCTCCATACCTTGTTCATTTCAAACTCATTCAAATCACTCTGCATTGCAATGATCAAATATGTACCTTCTAATGCATCCTTTGCATTTTTAGGTACAATGAGTGATACAAATGCACTAAAAGCACACAGATTCTTTAGCTGGCCTCTTTTCTGTGTTCCAGTTGTTGGATCCGAGATGATATTGTGTACAAGATGATCTGACAAGTACTTGAACTTTTTCCTTGATTTCCAGGTATATGGTCCTTCAAGGATTTGAGATCTTTATACAGTAGATGGAGCATCTTGTGTTCTATCAATCTCAGTCTCAAGGCTTTGAGATTTTTGTTCAACATGATGTTTAAGGCCTTGAGATTCTTCTATCTTTTAATGCATGTTAGTTTTGCTTCTTTTCTCTTTTTCATAATCATCATTTGTCGCATACTTATTCAAGCAGAGATCTACAAAAGTTTCACTCGAAGAATCATCAGTACTTTCATCCAAAAACACATGAATGCTGTCCTCTACAATATAACTTCTCTTATTGAAAACTCTATATGCTTTGCTAGTTTGAGAATAACCAAGAAATACACCTTCATCACTTCTAGCATCAAATTTACCAATATTATCCTTACTATTATTTGAAGGAAAAATTCGATGAGATTTGTCCCGCACCACGTGATTTATGCAGAGAATTAATCATAGGCATTCAAAAAAATTACTATGGGAAGTTAGCTTGCGGAATAAACTTACCACAGTCCATCCGGACTGGGACGACACGAATCCCGAGATTTTGACCAGTCACTGTCGAAGCTCTGTTCTGAATCTGACACCGGGACCTATGCCATTGCGTCCGTCTCGTCGAGATACACGATTTTCATAAATGGCTCGTCTTCATCCGACATCTGTAGCTCCGGTTAAGCTCCAAAAACCAAATTCAGATCCTGCTGAAAATCAACTGCGGACCAGAAACTTTGACCAGTGATATCTAGAGTTCTACAACTCCGATTGACGCGCCGTTTCTTCCTGTATCTTCGTTTTTTCGATATCTACAACTTTCGTGTTTTATCAAAAGTGATCCGAGATAGTTATCTAGGCCTAAACACCCAAAAACGGAATCTGGTATGTCCGGAAGCCTTCCGACGTATGATTCAAGCTCCGATTCAAGTTCAATGGTGAATCGAACATGAAAAGCTCATGGATGCACAGCTGGGTTTTCTCTCTTGTGTGGAAAAGATGTATGAACAAATCATCATCACTTAAGAACTATGGTGTACTATTTATAGAGACATATTACTAACCCTGATATTAGGAAAACCCATAATTGCACACAAGTCCCTTGTAGGAAAACTTTACATAGCAAGTCCCTCCCTACAAACTTTAGTGTAGCTTGCAATTAAGTCCTAATCATATGGTTTGTAGTAATACCCATCAACTATAAAATACCAAACATAATCTCAATTTACATTCCACACACTTGAGACTCAAAAACACTTGTGAGTCACATGATCACGCTTATGTTGGACTACGTCGGGGACCTCTAGAGAAAATAAATGAATCGGCTCCCAATAATATATTTGAACTCATAATTCAACCCGAATTAAATTCAAAACTAATTATTAATTATAGTTTACTCCACCATAAAACTATAATTAAACTCCGACATTTATTCTCATCATTATGTATGAGCTCATGTTATTAATATCAGACAACTCCCCACGTTAAGATTACAGATACCCGTTAATGCTGATCTACTCTTACTGACAGTTTCGATCTCATCAACATCTTATGTATTCCCTGATCTATACCGCTCAACCCTGATTTGTTATGTCTGATTACAAATAACCAGCTGGCCAGACTTGACATAACAAAACCTAGTGAGCTCCCAGAAGGGTACATCATTCTCATACGAGACGTGGATTCCATGATTCGTTTAGCTTTCACCAAATCATAACAATCATTATCCAATATACCAGGATTGTTGACTCGCATTTGAGTCTCACTCAATATATCAAAATAATGATTAATCAAGATTTGTGTCCACATAAAAAATAATAGATTAAGAGTTTCCAATATTACCAATAACAATGAAATATTTTATTATCTCACTTCGGTCAGTCCGAGATAATTATATTTCATATGGCGGTCATGTTCAACATACACAAAGTATGCTAGTGTAACAAGTTGAAACTATACCGTTTCCTTGACCGAGATGTGTCAGTATAATGTTACACTACAGTCGTTCCGATGGTTTGTCCAAAATCATCTAGACTGTGAACCCTTACTTATATTCCATAAATAACTGACAATCAATCTCGCGCATGCCCGAACTCGTCTGCATGTCCAATTGTCTTAGGTATGGAACATTAGACTTTATAATGCATATTTATATGGCAAATAATAAATAGCGTTTGCATACTCACGTGCTTGCTAAATTAAGATGAAAACAGTTATCTATTAAGAATTATTAATTCAACCATAAATATGGCTTTCTGAATACAATTCCCAACAATCTCCCACTTATTCTCAAAGCCATAAATTAACAATCTAGAAACCTTTCATAATCGGAAGTCTGAATCTATGTGTAGACTATATGTGATAAACTAGCATATCTACTCTAAATCTTCTCAGATACCCGAGTACGCTATTATCACTGTCCACTAGTGTTCTTTCCTTGTAAGTGACTTAAAACTATTATCCATGCTAAAAGCGAAATAGTTATCCTGTCAAATACTATACGTAGAATACATGAGGCTCCACCTGCTAAAGCATGAGGAACTGCCTTTTTCCTCTCCATCTAATCAAGTGTTCTAAACACTGATTCTTATACAGAGAAACTCCACACGCCATAAGCAATAACGTTCTCTTGGAGTCTTTGCATACTTGAAACATGAAAGAACCTTACTGATATATGTGACTTTAGAAACAACCATCATTCTATTCTCCCGATCACGCGAGAGCTCAAACCAAGAATCTGAATGGTTTCACCTAAATCCCACATATCACGTTTACTAGATAATTAGACATTCACTGAAGATGTATATCCAATATTGTTTCCAATGAGCCATCCTCAACATGGAGCTCAAGAAAATTTACCGATTTTCGGTGCATCTCTTCTACACACGAGATTCGTTATGACACAAATCAAACTATGATATTTGATCGCCTGGTCAAAAAGAATGCTGCAAGATCTGAATACTAGCTTAATCCCCATGTCAATTGACATCTTAAGTTTATATTTCACGTTATCTTGCACAACTAACTCTTTTGGTCGCATCATGTAGATGCATCCATCAAGAATTTCAATGAAGAAATCCATCCTGACATACATCTTCCATATCTCATTACTGAAATGAGCATCAAATACGAACGAGAATCTGAATAGACCTATATATAGCTACCGGCACAATCAGCCTAGCTTTAAGGTTTTCACCCTTCCGTCTAATCTTCTCTTTCTCTTGCAGGTCCATTTGCAACCGATGATTTTTATCTCATCTTGCAAATCTACAATGTCCAAAAGGTAGTTATACTACATGAATGTTATCTCAGATGCTACAGACTAATGTCATGACTCTGCATATTCAACATTCATTGTCTCTTCATAGTATTAGGACTGAGTTAAAACTTATCCGGGATTCAACTTATCCCAAGTAGCTCAACCTATGAGGTTGTCATATAACTCTCCCACTACGACAAAGATCTCCCGTTTCTCGTGTATTCAAAACAACATAAATTTATACTCCTTGTGTGTGTGTTATCTCAAAACTAACAACTTAAAAATCTTCCTTAAGCTCCTTTAAAACAACTCTATGTTACAGTTTCTTATTCATATGATTCCCTTCTCCAAGAATCAGGTATTGTGCCGACAATAACCTTCTGATCCTTAAGATCATAAATAAGTAACATTCTTATCCTTCTAATATTCAACCAAGAGACATACTTCTAATTTAGCTTCTAACTTATCGAAATGACTTCTCCATACCTTAAAGTGTCTAGAAAAGATTTTACCCTTTTCTACAATTCCATGGATGTAGTCATGATCAATTTAGAGTGCTCTACATTCAAAATTATCAAACAGTCTCTAATGAAAAATCTTAGGACTATAACAAAATAGTTGAATAACACTTTACTTCACAGATTCGATCATATCAATAAAATATGTTTCTTCTATCAGTGATGTTATTCGACCAATCTTTTTGTATTAGGAAATATTATAGTAATTTAATATACAATTGTCACCACTATGCTAAAATACCTTAGGCAAAAAAACTTACCTCAAATTTAGCACATAAGACAATCTCTCGATACTAAAGTTCTACCATAAAATTCTCCCACTGCAAGAGTACTCTCAGAGCATCTCTTGTCATGATGTCTATCTCTACACTACCACATCGTCTACTTTTCCTGAATCCTCATATGGAATTCCAAACATGATTAGTTTCTCTAGTATCTACAAATCAGGAATGGCTGACGAGTAACTAAACATGATTTGACGAATAGTGCAGTAGACACGAGTGAGTTGTTCATCCTTAGCTTAAATTATTAAGTTGTTTCTTCGTAGTGTCTTTTCTGGTAGCAAATAAAAATTCTTGCCTTTCGGCTTTTATTAGCATCACGTCTGGGGAATAAAAACAACAACCTTAATTGGATTTATGAATATATTTCTACTTCCTACTACCAGATGGTTTAGAAGTAGAACCAATTTTCATTCACCAATATACTAGTTGTACTCCTGATGAGTCTTTTGCCCACAAATAATTCATTTAGCATTTTTTTGCCAATGAATAACTCAACCTATCAATGTTGTATTCATTCAAAAACTCTTAAAAGAATTATGTGGGACCTCTTTATCTGACCGACCTAGTTTTCACTATCGATCTGAGATCCCTCAATCACATGTTCACTGAAAGGATGTAATATCCTCAGTACATGATTGCGTGCTGGGGCTCTATCTAATCTATGTGTTCATTAACGCCCTTATTGCCACTTACATTGCAACCCGATATTGATGCCCAAACATCTTTACATGTTTGCACCATATCGTATGCATTTGACACCGGTTGATGTTGATGTTGCACTACATTTGACATATGCCAAGATGTAACCAGTGACATCTCACCAACCTTATCCTACCTTTGATAGGCTTGGGGTATTTACACCACCCGCCTCATCACTAGGTTCTTAAGTGCAAAACTTGGTCAACACACACTTGCATTCCCTAGCAGTTAAGACAACTTTTAAAATTCTCTTTCAACTATAGTAATTCTAGTTAATTTATATTATTTGAGAATCACATCCTGGGTTTAAAGCCTAGCCTCTTTAATTATATGACAAACACGATAAAAAAAAATTATGTCCCTGAGTATGCTTAACCTTTGAATTCAACTAATAATAGAATTCATCGGCAATTCGATTTCCATTTCAACTGCCTGCGACGATGGGCCACTCGACTTTGAAATAAATCAAACAGACAACGTCACTTTAGATATATTATCTGGACATTTACCTGTCCAATAAAACCAAATAGCCGATTCTTAGGCCCAACAAAATTAGTAACAAGAACTCGATGGGAGGATATTACCAACCTTATTGTTAAGTGATTCAACCATTACTTCGTACTGAACTGAATCTCTTAGTTTTAAAGAACAGCTCCGATGGGGAGACTTGTCCAACAAACTAGATTCAACAACTATCCTTGTAAGGAGATTTGCCAAACAATCTGTAATTAACCATGGTACCGATGGGGCACTCATATCAATTACATTATTTCCAAATCAGTTATGGAGGCCTCGGGCTTCATTACTTTGCCAAAGAAAACCCTTTATCCACTTCATGTTTTTGTTTGAAATACTTATTTTATTAATTTTGAAAAATATGCTCCTTATTTGACTTGACCAAAATTTACAAAATAATATCTAGTTTAAACAAACAATTATTTTGTGACAAATTTTGATCTCAAATGAGCGAATAATTTTTCATTAATAAAATTAAATTCAAACACAATTAGATTGATATGGGCATGCATACAACCGTTTTAATATCCATGTTGTCCGTGATATCTTGATTAGTGACTATTAACAAATAACAAACCAATCAACACAACATAATAAAACATCCACCCATAATAACAAAAACAACACATAAACTGTTATTATGGCCATGTCTTCATCGTCTCGATAGTCGCTTCCAATAACTTGAATGCTCCATCATCTTCGTCCGATCTTTTTGGATCCAACATGTTCCTTCAATTTCTATTACATAGTCCTATCCTACTACATGGATCTAGACTACATAAAATTGAAAAACAAGCTACTAATTAATTTACTATTCTCCACAAACCGGAGACTTTACAATTAATTACAACCCAAAATAGTGCCAAAAACACGGCAATAAAATAACAACCACAAACATAAAATAAAATTTTAATATGGCTATAATAACAGTGAATCTGCAAAACAGTGTTAGCACAATGCAGTTCATTCACACAATTACCGTATTTTAATTGGACAACATGGTTTGATTAATCTAAGCATAAAATCAACGTTGGCTCTGATACCACTTGAAGGGAAAATTCGATGAGATTTGTCCCGGACCACGTGATTTATGCAGAGAATTAATCATAGGCATTCAAAAAATTACTGTGGGAAGTTAGCTTGCGGAATCCCGAGACTTTGACCAGACACTGTCGAAGCTCTGTTCTGAATCTGACACCGGGACTTATGCCATTGCGTCCGTCTCGTCGAGATACACGATTTTCATATATGGCTCGTCTTCATCCGACATCTGTAGCTCCGGTTAAGCTCCAAAAACCAAATTCTGATTCTGCTGAAAATCAACTGCGGACCAGAAACTTTGACCAGCGATATTTGGAGTTCTACAACTCCGATCGACGCGCCGTTTCTTTCTGTCTCTTCGTTTTTTCGAGATCTACAACTTTCGTGTTTTATCAAAAGTGATTCGAGATCTTTATCTAGGCCTAAACACCCAAAAACGGAATCTGGTATGTCCGGAAGCCTTCCGGCGTATGATCCAAGCTCCGATTCAAGTTCAATGGTGATTCGAACATGAAAAGCTCATGGATGCACAGCTGGGTTTTCTCTCTTGTGTGGAAAAGATGTATGAACAAATCATCATCACTTAAGAACTATGGTGTACTATTTATAGAGACATATTACTAGCCCTAATATTAGGAATACCCATAATTGCACACAAGTCCCTTGTAGGAAAACTTTACATAGCAAGTCCCTCCCTACAAACTTTAGTGTAGCTTGCAATTAAGTCCTAATCATATGGTTTGTACTAATACCCATCAACTATAAAATACCAAACATAATCTCAATTTACATTCCACACACTTGAGACTCAAAAACACTTGTGAGTCACATGATCACGCTTATGTTGGACTACGTCGGGGACCTCTGGAGAAAATAAATGAATCGGCTCCCAATAATATATTTGAACTCATAATTCAACCCGAATTAAATTCAAAACTAATTATTAATTATAGTTTACTCCACCATAAAACTATAATTAAACTCCGACATTTATTCTCATCATTATGTATGAGCTCCTGTTATTAATATCTGAAACTCCCCACCTTAAGATTACAGATACCCGTTAATGCTAATCTACTCTTACTGACAATTTCGATCTCATCAACATCTTATGTATTCCCTGATCTATACCGCTCAACCCTTATTTGTTATGTCTGGTTACAAATAACCAGCTGGCCAGACTTGACATAACAAAACCTAGTGAGCTCCCAGGAGGGTACATCATTCTCATACGAGACGTGGATTCCATGATTCGTTTAGCTTTCACCAAATCATAACAATCATTATCCAATATACCAGGATTGTTGACTCGCATTTGAGTCTCACTCAATATATCAAAATAATGATTAATCAAGATTTGTGTCCACATATAAAATAATAGATTAAGAGTTTCCAATATTACCAATAACAATGAAATATTTTATTATCTCACTTCGGTCAGTCCGAGATAATTATATTTCATATGGCGGTCATGTTCAACATACACAAAGTATGCTAGTGTAACAAGTTGAAACTATACCGTTTCCTTGACCAAGATGTGTCAGTATAATGTTACACTACAGTCGTTCCGATGGTTTGTCAAAAATCATCTAGACTGTGAACCCTTACTTATATTCCATAAATAACTGACAATCAATCTCGCACATGCCCGAACTCGTCTGCATGTCCAATTGTCTTAGGTATGGAACATTAGACTTTATAATGCATATTTATATGGCAAATAATAAATAGCGTTTGCATACTCACGTGCTTGCTAAATTAAGATGAAAACAGTTATCTATTAAGAATTATTAATTCAACCATAAATATGGCTTTCTGAATACAATTCTCAACAATCTCCCACTTATTCTCAAAGCCATAAATTAACAATCTAGAAACCTTTCATAATCGGAAGTCTGAATCTATGTGTAGACTATATGTGATAAACTAGCATATCTACTCTAAATCTTCTCAGATACCCGAGTACGCTATTATCACAGTCCACTAGTGTTCTTTCCTTGTAAGTGACTTAAAACTATTATCCATGCTAAAAGCGAAAGAGTTATCATGTCAAATACTATACGTAGAATACATGAGGCTCCACCTGCTAAAGCATGAGGAACTGCCTTTTTCCTCTCCATCTAATCAAGTGTTCTAAACACTGATTCTTATACAGAGAAACTCCACACGCCATAAGCAATAACGTTCTCTTGGAGTCTTTGCATACTTGAAACATGAAAGAACCTTACTGATATATGTGACTTTAGAAACAACCATCATTCTATTCTCCCGATCACGCGAGAGCTCAAACCAAGAATCTGAATGGTTTCACCTAAATCCCACATATCACGTTTACTAGATAATTAGACATTCACTGAAGATGTATATCCAATATTGTTTCCAATGAGCCATCCTCAACATGGAGCTCAAGAAATATTACCGATTTTCGGTGCATCTCTTCTACACACGAGATTCGTTATGACACAAATCAAACTATGATATTTGATCGCCTGGTCAAAAAGAATGCTGCAAGATCTGAATACTAGCTTAATCCCCATGTCAATTGACATCTTAAGTTTATATTTCACATTATCTTGCACAACTAACTCTTTTGGTCGCATCATGTAGATGCATCCATCAAGAATTTCAATGAAGAAATCCATCCTGACATACATCTTCCATATCTCATTACTGAAATGAGCATCAAATACGAACGAGAATCTGAATAGACCTATATATAGCTACCGGCACAATCAGCCTAGCTTTAAGGTTTTCACCCTTCCGTCTAATCTTCTCTTTCTCTTGCAGGTCCATTTGCAACCGATGATTTTTATCTCATCTTGCAAATCTACAATGTCCAAAAGGTAGTTATACTACATGAATGTTATCTCAGATGATACAGACTAATGTCATGACTCTGCATATTCAACATTCATTGTCTCTTCATAGTATTAGGACTGAGTTAAAACTTATCCGGGATTCAACTTATCCCAAGTAGCTCAACCTATGAGGTTGTCATATAACTCTCCCACTACGACAAAGATCTCCCGTTTCTCGTGTATTCAAAACAACATAAATTTATACTCCTTGTGTGTGTGTTATCTCAAAACTAACAACTTAAAAATCTTCCTTAAGCTCCTTTAAAACAACTCTATGTTACAGTTTCTTATTCATATGATTCCCTTCTCCAAGAATCAGGTATTGTGCCGACAATAACCTTCTGATCCTTAAGATCATAAATAAGTAACATTCTTATCCTTCTAATATTCAACCAAGAGACATACTTCTAATTTAGCTTCTAACTTATCGAAATGACTTCTCCATACCTTAAAGTGTCTAGAAAAGATTTTACCCTTTTCTACAATTCCATGGATGTAGTCATGATCAATTTAGAGTGCTCTACATTCAAAATTATCAAACAGTCTCTAATGAATAATCTTAGGACTATAACAAAATAGTTGAATAACACTTTACTTCACAGATTCGATCATATCAATAAAATATGTTTCTTCTATCAGTGATGTTATTCGACCAATCTTTTTGTATTAGGAAATATTATAGTAATTTAATATACAATTGTCACCACTATGCTAAAATACCTTAGGCAAAAAAACTTACCTCAAATTTAGCACATAAGACAATCTCTCGATACTAAAGTTCTACCATAAAATTCTCCCACTGCAAGAGTACTCTCAGAGCATCTCTTGTCATGATGTCTATCTCTACACTACCACATCGTCTACTTTTCCTGAATCCTCATATGGAATTCCAAACATGATTAGTTTCTCTAGTATCTACAAATCAGGAATGGCTGACGAGTAACTAAACATGATTTGACGAATAGTGCAGTAGACACGAGTGAGTTGTTCATCCTTAGCTTAAATTATTAAGTTGTTTCTTCGTAGTGTCTTTTCTGGTAGCAAATAAAAATTCTTGCCTTTCGGCTTTTATTAGCATCACGTCTGGGGAATAAAAACAACAACCTTAATTGGATTTATGAATATATTTCTACTTCCTACTACCAGATGGTTTAGAAGTAGAACCAATTTTCATTCACCAATATACTAGTTGTACTCCTGATGAGTCTTTTGCCCACAAATAATTCATTTAGCATTTTTTTGCCAATGAATAACTCAACCTATCAATGTTGTATTCATTCAAAAACTCTTAAAAGAATTATGTGGGACCTCTTTATCTGACCGACCTAGTTTTCACTATCGATCTGAGATCCCTCAATCACATGTTCACTGAAAGGATGTAATATCCTCAGTACATGATTGCGTGCTGGGGCTCTATCTAATCTATGTGTTCATTAACGCCCTTATTGCCACTTACATTGCAACCCGATATTGATGCCCAAACATCTTTACATGTTTGCACCATATCGTATGCATTTGACACCGTTGATGTTGATGTTGCACTACATTTGACATATGCCAAGATGTAACCAGTGACATCTCACCAACCTTATCCTACCTTTGATAGGCCCGGGGTATTTACACCACCCGCCTCATCACTAGGTTCTTAAGTGCAAAACTTGGTCAACACACACTTGCATTCCCTAGCAGTTAAGACAACTTTTAAAATTCTCTTTCAACTATAGTAATTCTAGTTAATTTATATTATTTGAGAATCACATCCTGGGTTTAAAACCTAGCATCTTTAATTATATGACAAACACGATAAAAAAAAATTATGTCCCTGAGTATGCTTAACCTTTGAATTCAACTAATAATAGAATTCATCGGGAATTCGATTTCCATTTCAACTGCCTGCGACGATGGGCCACTCGACTTTGAAATAAATCAAACAGACAACGTCACTTTAGATATATTATCTGGACATTTACCTGCCCAATAAAACCAAATAGCCGATTCTTAGGCCCAACAAAATTAGTAACAAGAACTCGATGGGAGGATATTACCAACCTTATTGTTAAGTGATTCAACCATTACTTCGTACTGAACTGAATCTCTTAGTTTTAAAGAACAGCTCCGATGGGGAGACTTGTCCAACAAACTAGATTCAACAACTATCCTTGTAAGGAGATTTGCCAAACAATCTGTAATTAACCATGGTACCGATGGGGCACTCATATCAATTACATTATTTCCAAATCAGTTATGGAGGCCTCGGGCTTCATTACTTTGCCAAAGAAAACCCTTTATCCACTTCATGTTTTTGTTTGAAATACTTATTTTATTAATTTTGAAAAATATGCTCCTTATTTGACTTGACCAAAATTTACAAAATAATATCTAGTTTAAACAAACAATTATTTTGTGACAAATTTTGATCTCAAATGAGCGAATAATTTTTCATTAATAAAATTAAATTCAAACACAATTAGATTGATATGGGCATGCATACAACCGTTTTAATATCCATGTTGTCCGTGATATCTTGATTAGTGACTATTAACAAATAACAAACCAATCAACACAACATAATAAAACATCCACCCATAATAACAAAAACAACACATAAACTGTTATTATGGCCATGTCTTCATCGTCTCGATAGTCGCTTCCAATAACTTGAATGCTCCATCATCTTCGTCCGATCTTTTTGGATCCAACATGTTCCTTCAATTTCTATTACATAGTCCTATCCTACTACATGGATCTAGACTACATAAAATTGAAAAACAAGCTACTAATTAATTTACTATTCTCCACAAACCGGAGACTTTACAATTAATTACAACCCAAAATAGTGCCAAAAACACGGCAATAAAATAACAACCACAAACATAAAATAAAATTTTAATATGGCTATAATAACAGTGAATCTGCAAAACAGTGTTAGCACAATGCAGTCCATTCACACAATTACCGTATTTTAATTGGACAACATGGTTTGATTAATCTAAGCATAAAATCAACGTTGGCTCTGATACCACTTGAAGGGAAAATTCGATGAGATTTGTCCCGGACCACGTGATTTATGCAGAGAATTAATCATAGGCATTCAAAAAATTACTGTGGGAAGTTAGCTTGCGGAATCCCGAGACTTTGACCAGACACTGTCGAAGCTCTGTTCTGAATCTGACACTGGGACTTATGCCATTGCGTCCGTCTCGTCGAGATACACGATTTTCATATATGGCTCGTCTTCATCCGACATCTGTAGCTCCGGTTAAGCTCCAAAAACCAAATTCTGATTCTGCTGAAAATCAACTGCGGACCAGAAACTTTGACCAGCGATATTTGGAGTTCTACAACTCCGATCGACGCGCCGTTTCTTTCTGTCTCTTCATTTTTTCGAGATCTACAACTTTCGTGTTTTATCAAAAGTGATTCGAGATCTTTATCTAGGCCTAAACACCCAAAAACGGAATCTGGTATGTCCGGAAGCCTTCCGGCGTATGATCCAAGCTCCGATTCAAGTTCAATGGTGATTCGAACATGAAAAGCTCATGGATGCACAGCTGGGTTTTCTCTCTTGTGTGGAAAAGATGTATGAACAAATCATCATCACTTAAGAACTATGGTGTACTATTTATAGAGACATATTACTAGCCCTAATATTAGGAATACCCATAATTGCACACAAGTCCCTTGTAGGAAAACTTTACATAGCAAGTCCCTCCCTACAAACTTTAGTGTAGCTTGCAATTAAGTCCTAATCATATGGTTTGTACTAATACCCATCAACTATAAAATACCAAACATAATCTCAATTTACATTCCACACACTTGAGACTCAAAAACACTTGTGAGTCACATGATCACGCTTATGTTGGACTACGTCGGGGACCTCTGGAGAAAATAAATGAATCGGCTCCCAATAATATATTTGAACTCATAATTCAACACGAATTAAATTCAAAACTAATTATTAATTATAGTTTACTCCACCATAAAACTATAATTAAACTCCGACATTTATTCTCATCATTATGTATGAGCTCCTGTTATTAATATCTGAAACTCCCCACCTTAAGATTACAGATACCCGTTAATGCTAATCTACTCTTACTGACAATTTCGATCTCATCAACATCTTATGTATTCCCTGATCTATACCGCTCAACCCTTATTTGTTATGTCTGGTTACAAATAACCAGCTGGCCAGACTTGACATAACAAAACCTAGTGAGCTCTCAGGAGGGTACATCATTCTCATACGAGACGTGGATTCCATGATTCGTTTAGCTTTCACCAAATCATAACAATCATTATCCAATATACCAGGATTGTTGACTCGCATTTGAGTCTCACTCAATATATCAAAATAATGATTAATCAAGATTTGTGTCCACATATAAAATAATAGATTAAGAGTTTCCAATATTACCAATAACAATGAAATATTTTATTATCTCACTTCGGTCAGTCCGAGATAATTATATTTCATATGGCGGTCCTGTTCAACATACACAAAGTATGCTAGTGTAACAAGTTGAAACTACCGTTTCCTTGACCGAGATGTGTCAGTATAATGTTACACTACAGTCGTTCCGATGGTTTGTCCAAAATCATCTAGACTGTGAACCCTTACTTATATTCCATAAATAACTGACAATCAATCTCGCACATGCCCGAACTCGTCTGCATGTCCAATTGTCTTAGGTATGGAACATTAGACTTTATAATGCATATTTATATGGCAAATAATAAATAGCGTTTGCATACTCACGTGCTTGCTAAATTAAGATGAAAACAGTTATCTATTAAGAATTATTAATTCAACCATAAATATGGCTTTCTGAATACAATTCCCAACAATCTCCCACTTATTCTCAAAGCCATAAATTAACAATCTAGAAACCTTTCATAATCGGAAGTCTGAATCTATGTGTAGACTATATGTGATAAACTAGCATATCTACTCTAAATCTTCTCAGATACCCGAGTACGCTATTATCACAGTCCACTAGTGTTCTTTCCTTGTAAGTGACTTAAAACTATTATCCATGCTAAAAGCGAAATAGTTATCCTGTCAAATACTATACGTATAATACATGAGGCTCCACCTGCTAAAGCATGAGGAACTGCCTTTTTCCTCTCCATCTAATCAAGTGTTCTAAACACTGATTCTTATACAGAGAAACTCCACACGCCATAAGCAATAACGTTCTCTTGGAGTCTTTGCATACTTGAAACATGAAAGAACCTTACTGATATATGTGACTTTAGAAACAACCATCATTCTATTCTCCCGATCACGCGAGAGCTCAAACCAAGAATCTGAATGGTTTCACCTAAATCCCACATATTACGTTTACTAGATAATTAGACATTTACTGAAGATGTATATCCAATATTTTTTCCAATGAGCCATCCTCAACATGGAGCTCAAGAAATATTACCGATTTTCGGTGCATCTCTTCTACACACGAGATTCGTTATGACACAAATCAAACTATGATATTTGATCGCCTGGTCAAAAAGAATGCTGCAAGATCTGAATACTAGCTTAATCCCCATGTCAATTGACATCTTAAGTTTATATTTCACGTTATCTTGCACAACTAACTCTTTTGGTCGCATCATGTAGATGCATCCATCAAGAATTTCAATGAAGAAATTCATCCTGACATACATCTTCCATATCTCATTACTGAAATGAGCATCAAATACGAACGAGAATCTGAATAGACCTATATATAGCTACCGGCACAATCAGCCTAGCTTTAAGGTTTTCACCTTTCCGTCTAATCTTCTCTTTCTCTTGCAGGTCCATTTGCAACCGATGATTTTTATCTCATCTTGCAAATCTACAATGTCCAAAAGGTAGTTATACTACATGAATGTTATCTCAGATGCTACAGACTAATGTCATGACTCTGCATATTCAACATTCATTGTCTCTTCATAGTATTAGGACTGAGTTAAAACTTATCCGGGATTCAACTTATCCCAAGTAGCTCAACCTATGAGGTTGTCATATAACTCTCCCACTACGACAAAGATCTCCCGTTTCTCGTGTATTCAAAACAACATAAATTTATACTCCTTGTGTGTGTGTTATCTCAAAACTAACAACTTAAACATCTTCCTTAAGCTCCTTTAAAACAACTCTATGTTACAGTTTCTTATTCATATGATTCCCTTCTCCAAGAATCAGGTATTGTGCCGACAATAACCTTCTGATCCTTAAGATCATAAATAAGTAACATTCTTATCCTTCTAATATTCAACCAAGAGACATACTTCTAATTTAGCTACTAACTTATCGAAATGACTTCTCCATACCTTAAAGTGTCTAGAAAAGATTTTACCCTTTTCTACAATTCCATGGATGTAGTCATGATCAATTTAGAGTGCTCTACATTCAAAATTATCAAACATCTCTAATGAATAATCTTAGGACGATAACAAAATAGTTGAATAACACTTTACTTCACTGATCCGATCATATCAATAAAATATGTTTCTTCTATCAGTGATGTTATTCGACCAATCTTTTTGTATTAGGAAATATTATGGTAATTTAATATACAATTGTCACCACTATGCTAAAATACCTTAGGCAAAAAAACTTACCTCAAATTTAGCACATAAGACAATCTCTCGATACTAAAGTTCTACCATGAAATTCTCCCACTGCAAGAGTACCTACTCTCAGAGCATCTCTTGTCATGATGTCTATCTCTACACTACCATATCGTCTACTTTTTCTGAATCCTCATAAGGAATTCCAAACATGATTAGTTTCTCTAGTATCTACAAATCAGGAATGGCTGAACGAGTAACTAAACATGATTTGACGAATAGTGCAGTAGACACGAGTGAGTTGTTCATCCTTAGCTTAAATTATTAAGTTGTTTCTTCGTAGTGTCTTTTCTGATAGCAAATAAAAATTCTTGCCTTTCGGCTTTTATTAGCATCACGTCTGGGGAATAAAAACAACAACCTTAATTGGATTTATGAATATATTTCTACTTCCTACTACCAGATGGTTTAAAAGTAGAACCAATTTTCATTCACCAATATACTAGTTGTACTCCTGATGAGTCTTTTGCCCACAAATAATTCATTTAGCATTTTTTTGCCAATGAATAACTCAACCTATCAATGTTGTATTCATTCAAAAACTCTTAAAAGAATTATATGGGACCTCTTTATCTGACCGACCTAGTTTTCACTATCGATCTGAGATCCCTCAATCACATGTTCACTGAAAGGATGTAATATCCTCAGTACATGATCGCGTGCTGGGGCTCTATCTCATCTATGTGTTCATTAACGCCCTTATTGCCACTTACATTGCAACCCGATATTGATGCCCAAACATCTTTACATGTTTGCACCATATCGTATGCATTTGACACCGGTTGATGTTGATGTTTCACTACATTTGACATATGCCAAGATGTAACCAGTGACATCTCACCAACCTTATCCTACCTTTGATAGGCCCGGGGTATTTACACCACCCGCCTCATCACTAGGTTCTTAAGTGCAAAACTTGGTCAACACACACTTGCATTCCCTAGCAGTTAAGACAACTTTTAAAATTCTCTTCCAACTATAGTAATTCTAGTTAATTTATATTATTTGAGAATCACATCCTGGGTTTAAAACCTAGCATCTTTAATTGTATGACAAACACGATAAAAAAAAATTATGTCCCTGAGTATGCTTAACGTTTGAGTTCAACTAATAATAGAATTCATCGGCAATTCGATTTCCATTTCAACTGCCTGCGACGATGGGCCACTCGACTTTGAAATAAATCAAACAGACAACGTCACTTTAGATATATTATCTGGACATTTACCTGTCCAATAAAACCAAATAGCCGATTCTTAGTGTAACACCCCCAAAACCGCCAAGCCGGAAGTCCGAAAAGGCCGACCCGGTAGCCCAGGGATGTCACTCCGTACCCGAGATTAAACCCGGATACAAGGAGATTTTATAACAGAATATCCAAACCAAATCCATAAAAATATTTAATTGAAACTTTAAAACTTGTCTCGCCACAAATATGGGCACAATTCCAATCTAAAATTCAAATACTAAATAAAACAAGTCTAGATGTGAAATTTAAATTTACTAAAGTGATGTGTCTCGATTTCCCCCAAAAGGCATGCTTCCACCTAAACCTGTGGTGCAGAAACAAAAAGAAACACCACAGTTTTCAAAGTCAGCTGAAAATACTGAGTAAGCAACACCCAAGCATGTAAATAGATTATGAAGCAGTTTAAAAACGACACATGAGTTTGAAGAGTAAAGTATTTGAGTAAGAGTATAAGTATGAAATAAGAATTCACAAATCTTTTCCTTTATCACTTCACTTGTGGGGAAACATTCCCAAACATCCTCATTTGTCCAATCGGGACTTCCAATTCTCAATCATAAAGGTCCATCATTCGGAAAACATATATTACCATGTTGACACGGGGAAGATCTACTAATAACTGGCTACCAGACCATAAGTGTCGACACCCCCCTAAGACTTCTTGCGGCCAGAGAGGTAAGTACTGGAGCGAACTCGGGGCGGTTGCGGCCGAGCAAAATAAAATAAAGTAGGTCGAGAGACCGCAGTCCACATAAACCAATCTCATAACATTGATCCCCGGTACAACCATTCCACTTTACGTCTTTACGTTTTATTAATTTATCATGTGATAGTTGTGACATCGTCACCTTTGTAAAATCAGTACTTTCTCAAATAAACAGTTCAAGTAGATATTCAAATTTTGAGACAATAAATCACAAAAGCAGTTTAGACACGAAAGAAGATATGGGCGCTAGGCCTGGCATGTGTACTTACCTTGAATCTCAAGCAAAGCAATTCACTTCCTAGTAACACTCACGTATCCTTCGTCAATGAAATTGTCTTCTACAAATTTAATAATATCCTAATCAACATAATGCACATGAAGTCCTATAGGTAAATGAAATAAATACCTTACTAACTCTCCCCAACCTTGCTAACCTCTTTTATAATAAAATACGTTTTATAACGTTTATTATTTGTAAAAACATAGCTATAGTTCTATAATATAACTTATAAGATTACATAAACTATCATTTTTATTATTTAGAGTAGAGAAGCATATTATTTTACCTTAAAAACACTTTTAATTCAAATAGTAATTTCTCCCAATCCAAACAAGCCTTAGTAGAGAATAAAGGTTATAAACTAACTAACTTTTATTTAAAAGAAATAACAAATCTATTTATGGAAAATAACTTATTCTAATTTGTTATAAACTTATAAAATAAGTAAGAAAAATATACTTTTATTTTGGAGTGAAGATGAGTAAAAAACTAAGTGTCTCTTGTGAAACTTGAACCCAAGACCTAATTCTCATAACCACCAAGCTTTAAGTACTAACATTTAACCACTGGGCCACAGCCCCTTTTTTTGTCTTGTTCCCAACTACTATTATTAAATAACTAACCAAATAAACTAATGAGAAAACAAAACAAAAACAAAAGAAGGAGAGAGAGAGAGACAAAAACGGGTTTGTTACCCAATTGAGGAGAAGAGGACGCCGAGGATGAGGGACGACGGAGGTGGCGGACGTGGCTGGGCACGGCGGCGACGCCGTCGGTGGGACGCGGCGGTGGCGACGGCGGGCAGTGGCGGAGGCGGCGGTGGGCAGCCCCTCCGGTGGGAGAGAGAGAGAGATTGAGAGGGAGAGTTTGAGAGAGGCTCTAGGGTGAGGGAGATTGATGGAGCTAATGTTGGTGTGAAAAATCTCTGAGATTGAGGGGGTTTTTATAGGCTTTGGGTGTAGAATTTGCCGCCAAGGAGGAGACCCACTTGTTGTTCATCGATTCCGAATTGGGACCAAAAATTGGCGAAATTGGGTTGCTTGATGCTAAATTATCGATCCTTGATGAGTTTAAATCGAATAGGGAGTGATTTGGGAAAAACATCAACGAATTTGGTGAAGATTCGGAGTGGTAATGGTGGTGTTCGGGTTGGAGTAGTACTCTTCCATCCATGGAAGAGTTGGAGGAAGAAGATGACTATTTTTAGGGTAAAAGACACTTTCACCCCCCTAACTTTAGGCTTAGTACAACTACAACCCCGTTAGTTAAATAAAAAGACACTATAATAGTTATAGGAAAATACATAAAAGCACCTAGGTAGTTTATAACATTAAAATTAACTTTCTAAAAAAATAAAAACAAATACCCAAACTTATACTAATGTCATATTGACACAAAATAATATCATAAAATATAATAGTAGCATATTGACACCCAATACTTATAATAATATTATATTAACACTCAATAATTTCATAAAATACCCGTTTCAACATATTAACACTTAATATTATCTAAAAATACCCGTTTCTAAATAACGGGGTATTTCACTTAGGCCCAACAAAATTAGTAACAAGAACTCGATGGGAGGATATTACCAACCTTATTGTCAACCATTACTTCGTACTGAACTGAATCTCTTAGTTTTAAAGACCAGCTCCGATGGGGAGACTTGTCCAACAAACTAGATTCAACAACTATCCTTGTAAGGAGATTTGCCAAACAATCTGTAATTAACCATGGTACCGATGGGGCACTCATATCAATTACATTATTTCCAAATCAGTTATGGAGGCCTCGGGCTTCATTACTTTGCCAAAGAAAACCCTTTATCCACTTAATGTTTTTGTTTGAAATACTTATTTTATTAATTTTGAAAAATATGCTCCTTATTTGACTTGACCAAAATTTACAAAATAATTTCTAGTTTAAACAAACAATTATTTTGTGACAAATTTTGATCTCAAATGAGCGAATAATTTTTCATTAATAAAATTAAATTCAAACACAATTAGATTGATATAGGCATGCATACAACCGTTTTAATATCCATGTTGTCCGTGATATCTTGATTAGTGACTATTAACAAATAACAAACCAATCAACACAACATAATAAAACATCCACCCATAATAACAAAAACAACACATAAACTGTTATTATGGCCATGTCTTCCTCGTCTCGATAGTCGCTTCCAATAACTTGAATGCTCCATCATCTTCGTCCGATCTTTTTGGATCCAACATGTTCCTTCAATTTCTATTACATAGTCCTATCCTACTACATGGATCTAGACTACATAAAATTGAAAAACAAGCTACTAATTAATTTACTATTCTCCACAAACTGGAGACTTTACAATTAATTACAACCCAAAATAGTGCCAAAAACACGGCAATAAAATAACAACCACAAACATAAAATAAAATTTTAATATGGCTATAATAACAGTGAATCTGCAAAACAGTGTTAGCACAATGCAGTCCATTCACACAATTACCGTATTTTAATTGGACAACATGGTTTGATTAATTTAAGCATAAAATCAACGTTTGCTCTGATACCACTTGAAGGGAAAATTCGATGAGATTTGTCCCGGACCACGTGATTTATGCAGAGAATTAATCATAGGCATTCAAAAAAATTACTGTGGGAAGTTAGCTTGCGGAATAAACTTACCACAGTCCATCCGGACTGGGAAGGCACGAATCCCGAGACTTTGACCAGACACTGTCGAAGCTCTGTTCTGAATCTGACACCGGGATCAATGCCATTGCGTCACTCTCGTCGAGATACACGATTTTCATATATGGCTCGTCTTCATCCGACATCTGTAGCTCCGGTTAAGCTCCAATAACCAAATTCAGATCCTGCTGAAAATCAACTGCGGACCAGAAACTTTGACCAGCGATATCTGGAGTTCTACAACTCTGATCGACGCGCCGTTTCTTCCTGTCTCTTCGTTTTTTCGAGATCTACAACTTTCGTGTTTTATCAAAAGTGATCCGAGATCATTATCCAGGCCTAAAAACCCAAAAACGGAATCTGGTATGTCCGGAAGCCTTCCGACGTATGATCCAAGCTCCGATTCAAGTTCAATGGTGATTCGAACATGAAAAGCTCATGGATGCACAGCTGGGTTTTCTCTCTTATGTGGAAAATATGTATGAACAAATCATCATCACTTAAGAACTATGGTGTACTATTTATAGAGACATATTACTAGCCCTAATATTAGGAATACCCATAATTGCACACAAGTCCCTTGTAGGAAAACTTTACATAGCAAGTCCCTCCCTACAAACTTTAGTGTAGCTTGCAATTAAGTCCTAATCATATGGTTTGTAGTAATACCCATCAACTATAAAATACCAAACATAATCTCAATTTACATTCCACACACTTGAGACTCAAAAACACTTGTGAGTCACATGATCACGCTTATGTTGGACTACGTCGCGGACCTCTGGAGAAAATAAATGAATCGGCTCCCAATAATATATTTGAACTCATAATTCAACCCGAATTAAATTCAAAACTAATTATTAATTATAGTTTACTCCACCATAAAACTATAATTAAACTCCGACATTTATTCTCATCATTATGTATGAGCTCCTGTTATTAATATCTGACAACTCCCCACGTTAAGAATACAGATACCCGTTAATGCTAATCTACTCTTACTGACAATTTCGATCTCATCAACATCTTATGTATTCCCTGATCTATACCGCTCAACCCTTATTTGTTATGTCTGGTTACAAATAACCAGCTGGCCAGACTTGACGTAACAAAACCTAGTGAGCTCCAAGGAGGGTACATCATTCTCATACGAGACGTGGATTCCATGATTCGTTTAGCTTTCACCAAATCATAACAATCATTATCCAATATACCAGGATTGTTGACTCGCATTTGAGTCTCACTCAATATATCAAAATAATGATTAATCAAGATTTGTGTCCACATATAAAATAATAGATTAAGAGTTTCCAATATTACCAATAACAATGAAATATTTTATTATCTCACTTTGGTCAGTCCGAGATAATTATATTTCATATGGCGGTCCTGTTCAACATACACAAAGTATGCTAGTGTAACAAGTTGAAACTATACCGTTTCCTTGACCGAGATGTGTCAGTATAATGTTACACTACAGTCGTTCTGATGGTTTGTCCAATATCATCTAGACTGTGAACCCTTACTTATATTCCATAAATAACTGACAATCAATCTCGCACATGCCCGAACTCGTCTGCATGTCCAATTGTCTTAGGTATGGAACATTAGACTTTATAATGCATATTTATACGGCAAATAATAAATAGCGTTTTCATACTCACGTGCTTGCTAAATTAAGATGAAAACAGTTATCTATTAAGAATTATTAATTCAACCATAAATATGGCTTTCTGAATACAATTCCCAACATTATTATGCACATAACAAGTACAGCCAAAAGGATTAAAATAAGAAACACTTGGCTTTCTACCTTTGAAAGTTCAAAATGAGTTTTCTTCAAAATAGGTCTTATTAAAAATCTATTCAGCACATAATTGACATTGTTAACAGCTTCTTCCCACAGATATTGTGGAAAATTACTTTCAAGTAGCATGGTTCTAGACATATCTTTAAGTGCCCTATTTTTCCACTCAACTACTACATTCTGCTGAGGAGTTCTAGGTGAAGAAAAATTGTGTGAAATGCCCTGCTTGGCAAAAATAAATTAAAATCAATTTGATCAAATTCTCTACAATGATCACTTCTAATTGATGCAACAGGTAAGTTTTTCAAAGTTTAAAGCTCCTTAAAAAGCACTGAGACTTTAGATAATGCTTCATACTTGTCTCTAATGAACATAACCAATGTAAATATAGAGTAATCATCTACCACAAAAAGCATATATCTCTTAACTTTGGGTGTCTAAACCCTCATACGACCACACAAGTCCATATGCATAAATTCTAAGGGTCTAGAAGTACTTACAAAATTATTTGGTTTGAATGAGCTTTTGGTCTGTTTACCTTGGGTACATGCCATGCAAATCTCAGCATCTTTGAATTTTAGGTTTAGCAATCCTCTAACCAAGTCTTTTGAGATGAGCTTGTTCATTGTATGCATGCTAATATGCCCAAGATTTCAATGCCAATGCTTTGATTCTTCCTTCAAAGCTTTGAGACACTTCAAGCTTTCACCTGCAACTTTGTTAGTACTGAAAGCATAAACATTGTGTGACCTAGGAGCAGTGAGTATGCAATCGCCAGATTTTTTCATTTTGCACCACACATTTCTCCTTGTCAAAAAACACTTTGTTACCTCCATCACATAACTTAGATATACTAAGTATATGATACTTTAAACCTTCAACTAAGTAACATCAGAAATTGAACTTGCAGAATAATTACCAATACCACCTTTACCAATGATATTGCATTTTGCTTTGGCACCAAGTGTGATTGTGCCTCTTGAATAGTCTTTGGGTTTTGTAAACAGAGAACTCTTTCCACTCATACGAATAGAGCAACCACTATCTAGAAACGATTTATGTTCCTTCAATATTTGGTGAGAGCCTGCAAAATTCAGTCAATGCCTTAACAGGCTATTAGACCATGTTGGGTGGTCTAACAATCGAATATGTCTCACTTTTCCCTTAAGTTGATGAGAACATGTGTTCCTCAATATGTGAGGTTCTGCCCTTATAAAGGGGCAAGTCAACTTAATATGTCCAATTTTTCCACAGTAATGATATTTTGGATAATGTATGCTTCCTGATTTTACAAATGTGGTTTGGTTTATAACCAATTCCACTTTTGTAAACAGAATGCATACTTCCTCCAAGAATAAGATTAAGTTTGTGTTCTGAGCCAGCAAAGGTTGATAAAATTTTCTCAGATTTTTGAAGCTTCTAAGTCAATGAAGTTTTATGTTGCTCTAAATCATCTGAATGATTCTTTAGATCAACATACTCATCAGTTAAAAGAGAGTTTTGATCATCAACTTCTTTGACTTGTGTCTTCAAAGCTTTGAATATTCTATTCAAGGCTTTGAAATCACTATCAATTTTTTAATTAGTAGCTTCAAGACATTTATTTTGGAAAATCAAATCTAAATTTTCCTTTGCCTACACCTGAACCTTCACTTTCAAAGAATCAATCTCATTCCTATAACGTTCCTCATTCAAAAACATACTTTTGAGGATTTCACATAAAACATCAGCTGGAATAGCAAGAAGATTCTTTACCATTTCTTCAATATGTTTGTCTGAGCCTTTTTCTTCATCATGCTCAGCCATTAAGCAAAGATTGGCTTGTTCAGTCTGTTGAAGAATCTGAATCACTTCATGAAGCAACCATTGCTTTCTTCCTTCTGTTGTCATTTTCCTTTTCGGAAAATGTCTGCTTTTGTTATTTTGTGGACAATCTCTTACCAAGTGATCTTCATCTCCACATTCATAGCAATTCATTACTTTAGGTTTATATGAATGTGAAGAAGATTTACCTTTCTGATCCTTGCTACTTGAGGATCTGAATTTTTCCTTATTAGAGTCCTTGTTTCCAAAGCTCTTATTCTTCTTCACGATTCTGGCCAAGGCTTTGGAGATCGAGGCTAAGGCTTCTTGATCATCAACGTCATCCTCCTTTTCAAGGCTTTGAGATTTCTCATTGTCTTTTTCCTTGAGTGCCAGGTTCTTGATGTTGTCCCTCATGTCACCATCCACTTCCTTCATTGAAATCTCACGAGTGAGAAGTTTGCTTTGCAGAACATCTAGCTCTGAGATACTCAGGTCCTGAGCTTCCTCAATTCCCGTTGTCTTTGGCTCCCATTTGGATTTTGGCAAGCTTCTTAGAATCTTTCTAACTTTTTTTTCATTTGAGAACGCCTTTCCCAAAGATTCTAAGTTGTTCACTATATTAGTAAAACTCTTGAACATGTCATTGATGGATTCATTAGAATTCATCTTGAAAAGTTCAAACTACCTCAGAAGGATATTAATTTTGGTCTGCTTGACTTGGCTAGTTCCTTCATAAGTAACAGTCAATCTGTCCTAGATCTCCTTTGCACTTTTTCAGTTTGATGTTCTGCTGAACTCATCTGCACTAAGAGCACAATATAATAAGTTCAAAGCTTTGTAATTATTTGATACCTTTTCCAGTTCAGTAGCTGAGAGATCTTCTTTTGGTTTGACAGTCTTGATTACATCAGAGGTAGTACAGAACATGTTTAGACCATTAACAACAATAAACCACAGCTCCATGTCCTAATCTATGATGAACATTTTCATCAGTGCCTTCTAGTGCACTAAGGTATCACCACAGAATCGTGAAGGTCTGTTGGCTGCTATTCCCGGTGAGAATCCTCCATCACCTAAATTACTCATTATCACTAGATTGTTAGATCTTTAAACAGTGACCCAAGATTTGATACCAATTGAAGGGGGGTTGAATAGAGTATGGAAACTTTTCTTAATAACTGGCGTTTTAAAACTTTTAGTAAATGTGCAGTTGAAATCTATAAGCTTTGGAAAATATTTGAGATTTGAAATTCTCCAAAGCTTTGGAGCTGATTGATTTGAACAGAGTAATAACGGTAATGAAAAGCAACAAAATAAAGCACAAGAACAAAGAGCCTTTTACAGAGTTCAGTCAAAACTAGACCTAATCTCTGCCTGAGGGATCTTATCCCTCCAAGATTTCAACTCACTTCTTATTAATCACCCAGATTTACCCCTATATATCAAGCCTAAGTGAGCTACCTTACACTTATTTAGCTTGGTATGACATACTTTCTTCCTTATCCAATTGCCTTCATCTCTTTAGATCCTCCACACCTCAATAAATGTGAGATCCTCATCTAGTATCGTATAACTATGATGATGAGATAGGCACATTGGTTTCTATAACAAAATAAACCCTAAATACAATTCACAATTCCTTCCTTACTTAATTCCAGATACTTTGGGTAGTTTCCTTTCCACTATACCACCTTTATGGGCTTTAAGGCAACGTGGTTTTAGCAACAAACCTGCTTATCCTTGGGGTCCTTGCAAACCTTCTGCCCTTCCCTTTTAACCATAATTATGTTTTTTCCTTTTCCCTTATTAGCACTTTGTTCAGCGGATCTCATTCATATTGGGTAAAGTGCTACTGAACATAGCTTTAATATTCTAATTGCATCTAGTGAAATTGTTGGTCCAATTTGGCGAATAACTCTTTATTCTTTATCTATCTCATAGATAACTCCCAAAATCTAAGCGTTCAATCCTATTAAAATTGTGTTTTTGCGCTTGACCTCTTGCTTCAGCAGTCACACATTACTAGCTTGTTCCGTCGCGCCATATCTCGATCATGACGAGTGCTAAGAAAGAGTAGTCAAAGCGCAAAAATGGAGCAATCACTTCAAAACTTTCATGTCTATCCTGCTCTTGAATAAAGCTTCTTTTAAATGTATGATCATATCATACTCCTCCATTCTCTCATCTTGCTTCCAAAGCTCAGACTTCATGGCAGCTAACATGAGGCAAGTCACATCCAAAGAACCATTCTTTGATGTTCCTCCTACTAGGAATTAGTGTCTTTTGGTAGTTGGTTGAAGGAACTTTATGCTCTAGGAGATACAAGATTCTCCTTTTATTAAGAATAATTCTCAATTTTGTATACCATTCTAGAAAACTAATTCCATATACTTTTTCCTTTCAGAAGGACATAGCGATATAGTCGAGTTTGTTTGTTTAATTCCATAGGTATTCAACACAACAGGATCATGCAAACTATTGTGACGTTGTACTATAATTAATAAGTACTTAAATTATTAAACAAATCTCCCACTATTTTTCCCGAATTAATAACCCACACTATTAATGCGGAAAAATATCATACATTTTCTAGTGGGCCAAGATCCATATTTCACCTCCTCTTGAGCTTGCTTTGGCAAGTTACCCAAAAGTTAGTTTTTTAGGTAAGCACAGCTTTCAATTGCATCCTATGCAATTCTTGGTTCAATTGGGCAAATAACTCCTTATTTATCTATCTCATAGATAGTCCCAATTTCCTTGCCTTTAGGCTTTCAATCATATTGAAAAAGAAGAATATATCATATATCTTCTAGTGGGCCAGAATCCGTATTTCACCACGTCCTGAGCCTGCTTTGGCAGGCCACCCAAGAATTGGTTATTTAGGTAGGAAAAGCTTCCAATGCAACTATTGGTTCAATTGATTAGTTGTGTTTAACCTCTACTTCAACATTCTTACATTATTAGCTCGTGTCGTCGCGCCACACCATGAAGAATTAAGTCGCCTTGCTTTGGCAAGCCCGAACAGAATAGTTCCTGATCATGACGAGTGTTTAAGCAAGAGAAGGCAAAACGCAATATTTCGTTGATGGATTTTTCTTGTCATTTTATTTCTTGATCATATCAATTGTTGATCATATTAACTGATCTACTTATTTGGATTGTGCAAGCCCAAATAAAAGATCCAAACTGTTTACTAATTATCTTGTTATAGTTTTGCACGCATCATCCATACATCAAAATAAAACAAGACAATAAATAATAAACAATAAATAACCATTGTATGGATGTGGCCCTTAAGACTAAGATATTCCCAAGACAATGAGAAAATCTAAAAGCCCTAAAACAACAAGCTCAACTCAATGTGCCTTCGTCTTTAGTCCATGCGTCCACGCTTGTGGGTCTCCATTGTCTTGTGGTCTTTTGTTCTTTGATCTTCTTCCCCATGCCTTCACTATATACTATCTATCTAATTATAGCTAGAATCTAAACTAAATAGAAAAACCTCACAGGAGAGGGAGAAGACGAAACGCAGGACGTAAAACTATTTACATTAATTACATCAAAACGAAACCAAATCAAAAAATCTAAACAATCACACAAATAGGGTCACATCCAACCACCATGCGATAAATCACATAAAACAGTTAAAATCCAATTTTAACGTGATGGGTCAATTTTGAATTGAATTGGGACACTAGGGGAAAAACTGTCAAAACTGATCGCGCTAGTCCAACTAGCCGAACCAATTTGGACTTGCCAAACCAGTCCAACCCGGTCGAACCCCAAACAGCCACACCGCCAGCTGGCCAAAACTGGTCAGACCGGGTGGCTTGGTCCGGCGCACGGAGAGGGGCGGACGGACACTAGGCCGAACCCCTTTGGGTGTTCGGTCACCTTGGCCGAACCCCTTAGGGATAGAAAATAAAATTTTCTCCTTCCCCTTGTACCCAAACCCAAATGTGGGATAGAAAACTCCTTTTCTTCCAACATTGTGCCCAAACCCTAGCTTTATGTCTCCAATCAATTCGTACATCATATGTACACGAAAATCACTATTTTCACATAATATGTAAAATTAGCTAATTCTCTATTGAATCATATTCAAATCATATCATAATATGAATATCATTTTGTACGCGAAAATTGATTGAACAGTGTAAACTGATAAAAAGAGATAACCACATAAATCATGTTATTCGCTATCGACCCGTGGCCTTGATACCACTGTAAGGTTTTGATGCAGGTTACGCAGCGGAAATACAAAATATTATTCTGCTCAAAACCCTCAATGAATCGCATAGAAGCATCATAACATGATGAAGGAAGAAGGGTACCTCAGCCATACTAGGCTGGGATGATCACTTTGTGTAGGAATAGTGTCCGTGCCTCACCGTAAAATCTCCAACTGAAACTTCCTCTACTATTTGTGCTAGCAGTGTAGAAGGAGGAATCTCCACGGATCTTGATCCAATCAAGCTTGGAGTGTGCAACAATGGAGGAGGAGAAGAGGGAGGTGGTCGTCCCTCTCTTGGAGCCGTCGGCCTCTATGGGGAGGCCTCCTTCTCGCTCTTTTCTTGTGCTCTAATTTTCATCCATATGAAATAAGGGCTGGACTTATTCTTTGAAAAATTAATAACTCCTTATTAATTAAAAACTGTCCCACTACTAATTAAATCCAACAGTTTGGATTATCTTTCTTTTTAGTCCAGTTTTCTACTTAGCCCAACTAAATATGCATGTTGTTGCACTTTGATCCTTGATTCCTCTAACTGTTAATTAGTCCAACTAATTAACATCTACTTCTAGTCTAATCTTTTGGTATGTGACCCTACAGGTTCCTATTGCGTGGGAAATAACAATAACAAACATTGAGAGGTCTCTAGCAACTCATCAATGCTACCCAACTAATAAAAATAGTCAGTGATCTGACAAACCTCTGTGAACAATGTTACCGTGTTGTATAATCGCTTTGTCTCGTCTATCTGGATCGGACACAAGACATGGAGTGTCACACTTGTATATCCAATCCATAGTTTCTCGATCTCTTATTAGACATAGATAAACAAATAAAATAAATATCTCATATTGATATATTTGAGCATGGCCATGCATTTCCCTAAGTCTCACTCATCGAGTGGCCAAGGATATTTGCTCCCGTTATGTGGGAGGGAAAAATCCTATCTACAGCACTACCATCTCTAAGCTTGCTTCATATCATGTCCGATTAAAGCCTTTATAGTTACCCAATCACGGTGTAACGTTTGACGATAAGAAGAAGGGGTTCAAGGCTTTGAGACTTTGTCTTCTGCATCAGCATCTTTCTTTGCTTTCTTCTTTCTTTTCAGGGTTTCCTATACCTTGTCTGTCTCAGCTTCTTCCTGCTCCTCTTCTGCTAACTCACCATCTAAAGCTTCTTCTTGTTCTTCCCCAGCTGATTCCTCATCACCTGAAGCTTCTTCATCACCAGAAACCCCAGTGGCTTCATCATTACGTGATTTAAACAGTTCCTTTGAGGTGACCTTAACTGGCACTTTCTTCTTCTTCTTCTTCAGTTTTGCTTCTTTTCCAATAACCATGTCAGCATCAATGCTATCAGCATCCTCACTCTCAACAGATGGTACGCTCTTTAGTTTCATCCCTTTGATGATCATATCCATCTTTCCTTCTATTGAATACATCCCATACTTGAACTTCCCAACTTCCTTGGATAAATCAAACTTGCCCTGCCTAAGATCCTCAATTCCATCTTCCATAAAGTCCATCATGTCTATGATTTGAGAAAAATCTTGATTGGTTGAAGTTGTGGATGTGGTTGAAACTTTGGGTTTGATATAATTCTTTTCTTCAAGCTCATAAGGAGATAATTTAGAATAAAACTTCCAACTCCCCTTACCATTTTGCACTACTCCAATCCTATGGAGAGAGTTCTCATCAACTAACCCAAAACCACTGGTAATCTTTCCCTCCTCATCCACAAGAACTTGAAAATGCTCAAAGAACAAAGGCAACATGTTTTCATAGGGTAAAGAGTGGTTTCTGGTCTTAGTACCACAATAAACCATGTATTCCATAACCAAACTAGGTAGATCAACTTAAAAGCTTTGACATAGCAGATACTTCAAGGTCAGAATCCTATCAGATACCTGCTCCTTAGAATGCTCTCTTGGGACTAAACATCTCATGATAATGGAAAATAAAATTTTAGCCTCACAATTCAACACAGATTGTGTTAATATTTTTGGTCCAGATGGTGTACCCTCTAGAAAGAATTCATCTTTGTCTTTTTCTAAACATTCATTCCTCTCAAGATGTTCGTCAACCTTATATTTCCTTATAATCCCCAAAACTTTGGCAAAAATCTTATGGTCGAGTTTCATGTCCACACAAACTACCCTAGAAGTTAAAACATAACTATCACCTTCCTCTTCCTCAAGATTCAGATAAAATAGTCTAGTTAACCAAGGGTATGCCACATAAATAGGGTTTAGAATCTTCCAAATTGATGAATTTCTAAGCTTTCTAATGCAGTCAATATCCAATTTATCCAATAAATACTCAGAAATCATACTGCAATATGCTATCTTACAGAAAGCATAGGCATCCATCCAAATACTCTTAACCTCAAAATTCGTAAACCAAGATTCAGGAAATAATTTCTTACCATTGCTAGAAACTCCCTTTCCATTAGTCTTCACAGCACTATGCTGGACCATATTCTTCTTCTCTTGTGTCTGATCACCTTTATTTTATGTCTAATCACCCTTCTTTTCTAATTCTGGCATCTTATTCTTCTTTTCCCCTTCTTTCTTCTTGCTTTCTCCCTTATCCTTCTTCCCTTCTCCCTGATTCTTCTTTCTTTCACCCTGTTCCTTCCCAAAACTAGATCATATTTCCTGTAAATCCTTCTCCTTTCTGATCTTCTTTGCTAGACGAGAGGTGTCTTGCATGCTTGTAGTTTTCTCTAATTTTGAGTCTAAAATTGTGATTTGAGTCTTTGTATTTGCTCTGTTCTTCTTCCCCATTTATGATCCTTTGCTCTTCTATTGAATCCTTTGTGCTTTGTGCTCCATTAGAGTTTAGGTTTGAATAGATATAGAGAGATTGGAGAGAAAGAGAGAGATACGGAGATAGAGATTGAAAGACATAGAAGTGAATGCATGGAGTGTTTACCTTAAAAGAGTTTAAACTTGAACCGAAAAGGTGTGTTTTCAAATTTATCTAAAATCACACGAGAGACAATATTTTAGGATATTTTTAAAAATCTCTGAACAATTATAATATACGGTAAATATCTATTAAGATAATGCCAAAAATTATTTGATCCAATTATTGAACAACATAAGCAGAACTATTCTCCAAAGCTTTGAAGTACAGGTCCAAAGCTTTGGTAGACTGCATAACATACATAATTTTTCAAAGGTTTGAAGAATACTTCCAAGGCTAGGAAAGTATTTTTTTCAAGGATTTGAGAATTTCACACACATAATCTAATACCCCCCCCCCCCCTAAACCAATGCATCCTTGTTTAGCATGCCCAATTTAAGCCTTAGAGCTGCAAAACTCTCATCTGGCAATGGTTTAGTGAAAATATAAGCTATCTGCATTGAATAGATACAAAAGATAAAGACACATCACCTTTCTCCTCATGATCCCTTATGAAATGGTGTCTTACATCAATGTGTTAAGATCTGGAGTGCTGCATAGGATTCTTAGTCATTGTAATGGAACTTGTGTTGTCACATTTGATAGGCACTTCTACGAACTCATAGCCAAGTTCTCTCCTCTTTTGAGAAATCCACATCACTTGTAAGCAACAAGCTCCAACTGCTATGTATTCAGCTTCTACAGTTGACAAGGCTACTGAGTTTTGCTTCTCTGAATTCCTGCTAATCAGTGATGACCAAGGAATTGGCCACACCCTGATGTGCTCTTCCTGCAAAGTCTGCATCTCAATACCCACTCAAAGAGAAATTAGACCTTTTTGGATACCGATTCCCCAAGTCTTTTGTACCATTCAGATATCTAAAAATTCTTTTCACAGCAACTAAGTGACATTCCTTAGGATCTTCTTGAAATCTTGCACACATACAAACACTTAATATGATATATGGTCTACTAGCAGTTAAATACAATAGTGAACCAATCATACCTCTGTATTTTTTTTATTCACACTCTTAACGTATGTATCCTTATCTAAGGACAATGAAGAACTCATGGGAGTCTTCTCTACCTTGAATTGGGACATGTCATACTTATTTAGCAAGTCCTTAGTATATTTTCCTTGATGCACCAAAAATATTTTCTTCATTTGATGCACATTGAGCTAGAAAACTCTTTTTACAGAGCATCATTACTAGCACCAAATAATATAACATCAACACAAATTTGGACTATTAAGATTTCCTTTTCATGAGTCTTAATCAAAAGATTTTTGTGTACTAGGCCTCTCTTAAAATTATTTTGAAGCACATACCTAGAAAGTATGTCGTACCAAGCCCTTGGACCTTGTTCGATTCCATAGAGAGCTTTGTCAAGTTTGTACACATGAATAGGGAAATTGTCAACTTCAAAACCAAGAGGTTGAGCAACATATTGTATGGCTTTGTAGCGGATTATTCGGCGGATTTATAAAATAAAATATTCGCACAAGACCCTCCAAGATCACAGGAAGAGAATTGATAATGATAGTAAATGATTCATAACAAGTACCTTGTGGTTCTCCTGTGATAACTTCAAACACAAATATTTTTCAGTCTCTACGGTTGATCCACGCCTAGGATTGAGATCAAGATCCTCCAAGTCCTTGTTCTAGCTAGGAACGATGGAAGAGGAAGAAGAAATCACGCAACGGGGAACCAAGAGGAGGTTCAGCCTCCTCTTTGTGGGCCGACGGGTAGGCAGGGGACCAAGGGGGGAGGTTGGCCTCTTGGTCTTGCTCTCTCTCCTTGCTTCCTCTCCTACTCAAGTAATGTTATGAGCATTAGTATGTAGAAGGAAGCTAGGAGAACCCTTTATATAGTCCAACAACTCCTTGTTTATTACATAAAGGCCCTCTCCTAATCCTACTCAAGTTCGGATTAGTCACTCTTGCATATTAGCCCAACTAAGTTAGCAAGTTGTTGCACTTTGATCCTTCTAATTAATTAATCATATTAATTAATTCCCAAGTCTAATTAAGTTCATGTAAAGTGTGACCCTATAGGTTTCTACTTAGTTCGTAGTAACTATTTACTAACATGGGGCGGTGTCTAGCAACACATCCATTCCACCCAACTAATAGAAATAGTCATCCGACAAACCTTGTGCAAGTAGTGTCTCATCCTTTTTTTCTCTATATCTGGATTGGACACGGGACATACAAGTCACACTCGTATATCCAATCCATTGTTTCTCGATCCTGGGAAATAGCCTTATTCGTGTAGATAACATCAATATCCCATATTGATTTATCTGAGTCTGGTCAGACATTCCATAAGCACTATCCCTCAAGTGGCTGCGGATATTTGCTCTTGTTATGTGGGAGGAAAAAAATCTATCTACATCTCAACGATATCTAAGCTTGCGTCATATTGGGTCTGATACGCGCCTTTATGGCTACCCAGTCATGGCGTAGCGTTTGACGCTGTCAAAACATAATATTCTACAACTAGATGATATGGTGAATTCAAGTGTGAGGATGACAATACCATTGTCACCGCTAGAAGCACTTGTGACTTTACATAACTTGTATGTATCCTTCTCAGTAGATGGGTAAATACAGTATGTGATTAACCTTAACGCATACCCATGTGTTGGATCGTGATATATCTATATAAATCAAACCCCATTCTAGTCTATAGATGATTGTCCTGTTAATTAGTAAAATTAACTAGGGATATATAAGATAAAAAACACGAATGTAAATCTAAGAACTTCATTACATTAAATATCTCCATAAATAATACAATGAATATTATATCAAATTATTATTCATATTAAACTAGATTGCCTCTAGGGCATCTATTCCAACAGTCTCCCAATTGCACTACAGCCAATCTGGTGCATCTCATATGCCAATGGTCCTAGTGTGACCTTCATGCTTGCGCTAAAAAGCGGCTTTATAAGTGGATCTGATCGATTCTCATCTGTATGAATCTTGCATATCCAAACATCTCCTTTATCGCTCCAATTTTGTCACAATGCAACTCTATTGGATCCACAATGCTAGGAACCACACCAAGCTCAGTAATGAACTTCCTAATCCAAAGAACCTCCTTTGTTGCGCCACTCGCAGAAATGTAATCAGCCTCAGTTTTAGAATCAGCCACTGTCTCTTGCTTGCAACTCTTCCAGCTCACCGCTGCTATCCCGACTGTGATCTGAAATCATCTTTGTCGGTTTGGAAGCTTGTATCTGTGTAACCCCTTACACGTAACTCTTTCTCACCTCCCAATATCAAGAACACATCATTAGTTCTTCTCAAGTACTTTAGGATGTTCTTGAATGCAATCCAGTGACTCTCACCTGGATTGGACTGATATCTGCTTGTCATATTCAACGCGTATGACACATCTAGTCTAGTACATAACATGGCGTACATGATGGATCCTATGGCCGAGGCATAGGGAACCCTACTCATGCATTCCTTCTCAATCTCATTGGAAGGATAATCACCCTTCGAAAGAGTGATTTCATGCGACATGGGCAAGAATCCCTTCTTGGAATCTTGCATGTTGAACCACTTCAACACCTTGTCTATATATGTACTTTGACTTAGGCCGAGCAGCTTTCTAGCCCTATCTCTATAGATCTTCATACCAAGTGTATAAGCTGCTTCACCTAAGTCTTTCGTTGAGAAACACTTTCCTAGCCAATCTTTAACAGATTGCAACATAGGAATGTCGTTTCCGATGAGTAGTATGTCACATACAAGACTAGAAAAGCAACAGCGCTCCCACTAACCTTCTTGTAGACACAATATTCATCTCCGTTTCTCATGAAGCCAAACTCTTTGAATACTTCATCAAAACGTCGATTCCATCTCCTAGAAGCTTGTTTCAATCCATAAATGGATCGCTGCAACAAACATATTTTGTTGGCTTGCTTTGGATCCTCAAAACCCTCCAGTTGTGTCATGTACACGTCCTCGAGGAGATTCCCATATAGGAATGCTATTTTGACATCCATCTGCAAAATCTCATAGTCATGGTAAGCTGCAATAACATGTAAGATTCAAATGGATTTGGTCATTGCGACTGGTGAAAAGGTTTCATCATAGTCTATACCATGAATCAGTTTGAACCCTTTAGACACCAATCGGCCCTTATAGGTAATCACATTACCATCCATGTCGATCTTCTTCTTGAAGACCCACTTGCACCCTATGGGCCGAGCCCCTTCGGGTGGTTCCACCAAATTCCATACTTAGGTTGTATACATGGATTCCATCTCGGATCTCATGGATTTAAGCCACGTCTGAGAGTCCGGCCCTTTTATGGCCTCTCTATAGGTAGTAGGCTCATCATCTATTAGAAATGTGTCACCAGACTTAGTCACGAGAAGTCCATACCTCTCTGGCTCCTGGCGCGCTCTACTCAACGTACGGAGTTTTTGTGTTACTTGAACAGGTTCCTCCACAATCTCTTGTGGTTCCTGTTCATGTTCCATAGTAGGATCAAAGCTTTGTGGTTCTTGAACTTCTTCAAGTTCTACAGTCCTACCACTTGCTTCTTTAGAGACAAACTATCTCTCTAGAAACACGCTGGACCGAGGAACAAACACTTTGTTCTCAGTTGGATTGTAGAAATAATATCCCTTAGTTTTATTAGGGTATCCCACAAACTTGCATTTGTCCGACTAAGGCCCTAGCTTGTCTGATTGTAAATGCTTTACATAGACATCGCAGCCTCATATCTTTATGAACGACACCGTGGGACGACTCCCACTCCATATCTCATGTAGTGTCTTCATTAATGATTTAGATGGAACACTGTTAATGGTTAAAGTTGCACACAATAGAGCGTAGCCCTAAGATGATAATGGAAGATCAGTTGACTCATCAAATATCGAACCATATCCAATAGAGTTTGTTTCCTCTTCTCGGAGTCGCCATTCCACAGTGGCATTCCGGGTGGAGTGAGTTGGGATAATATCCCAAACTCTCTAAGATAGTCGTCAAACTCTTGGCTCAATTACTCTCCTCCACCATCCGATCGTAGAGCCTTGATACTTTTTCCAAGCTGCTCCTCTACATCGTTCTTGAATTCTTTGAACTTTTCAACGACTCGGATATTGCCTTCATAAGGTATACAAATCCCTATCACGTGATGAAGTAGACGTAACCACCCCTGGAAGGCGTGGCAAATGGCCCACATACATCAGTATGCACGAGTGCCAATTTCTCACTAGTTCTCTCACCTTTCTTATTGAAAGGGTACTTTGTCATTTTTCTCAATAAACAAGCCTCACATGTCTCATATGATTCAAAATAAAATGAGTCTAGGAATCCATCCTTATGGAGTCTAGATACACGTTTCTCGTTTATATGGCCTAATCGACAGTGCCATAGATAAGAAGGATGCAAATTATTCATTTTAATCCTCTTGGTATTAATGCTATAGACATGATTGGTTAGATCAAGGATACATAATCCATTAAATAATTTCCCACTAAAATAGTGAATACTATCAAAATAAATGGAACAACAATTGTTCTTTATTGAAATAGTAAAACCTTCCTTGTCTAAACAATAAATAGAAATCATGTTTCTGCTCATAGCAGGCACAAAATAGCAATTATTTAATTCTAAAACTAATATTGAAGGCAGAGACAGCTCGTACACGCGTACGACCAATGCAACAACTCTTGTTCCATTCCCAACTCGCAAGTATATCTCCCCTTTAGCCAATATTATACTTCTCTTTATATCATGCACATTCGACAAATGTGAGATCCACATCCAGTATCCAATACCCATGATGAAGAGACAGTTAAGTTGACATCTATAACAAAAATACTTGGTGGTGGTGGAATCACTATTGCAAGCCTCTTATCCTTCAGATATTTTGGGCAGTTCCTCCTCCAGTGTCCATGCTTACTGCATTAGTGAAACTCACCTTTAGTCACACCTTTGGAAATGCCACCAACGGGCTTAAGGGCAAGTTATTTGGGTTTGGCAACTGCCTTGCCCTTTTCCTCGGAGGTAGAGGCAAACCTTTTGCCCTTTCCTTTATGCACCATCATTATGGATTTGCTATTACCCTTGTTGATGCTTTGTTCAACTGTCCTCAACATATTGAGTAAATCTAGTAGTGGTTTCACGATCTCGTTCATGTTATAGTTCATGATGTATTGTCCATAACTCTCAGGCAACGATTGCAACACGAGATCTGTGGCCAACTCTTAGCCAACCGGAAAACCTGAACGTGTGAGATTCTCCAACTACCCGATCATACGGAGTATATGAGGTCCCACAGGGCTTCCTTCTGCAAGATGACATTTGAACAGTGCCTTGGAAACTCCATACCTTTCAACCCTAGCCTTCTCTTGGAAGAGCTGGTTCAAGTGTTTGATCATATCGACTGCATTCATTTTCTCATGTTGCTTCTGATGCTCAGACGACATGGTGCAAAACATTAGGTACGCCGCATCATTAGCACAATCATCGTGATTTTGATACGCCATTAGGGATGTAGGAGTTTTGTTTTCCGGACCTTCAGGAACTTTCTCTTCTAGAGCGTACAGTTTCTTTTCATGCTTGAGAACGATTCTCAAGTTTCTCTACCAATCTAGAAAGTTGGTTCCATAAATCTTGTCCTTCTGAAGGACAGAGCGTAGGGAGTTTGTTGAACTCGGTGAGTTGTTTTCAATTGGAATTCTTCAAAAGGAAATATGCAAGTTTAGTATTTTTCAACGGTTAACTATATTTAACAATGGCTAGATTATTAAATAAAACTCCCACTATTTTTCTACGGATTAATAACCCTCGCGATATTAATGAGGAAAATATCATTATATTTTCTACTGGGCCAAGATCCTTATTTCACTTCCTCATGAGCTTGCTTTGGCAAGTCACCCAAAAGTTAGTTATTTATGTAGGACCAATTCCAATTCCATCCCACACAATTATTGGTTCAATTGGGCATATAACTTCTTATTTATCTATCCTATAGATAATCCCAATTGGTGCCTAGTCTTTTAATCCATATTAAAAGTACTTAGTTACGTCCAACCTCTTACTCCAACAATTTCACATTACATGTGCCATCGCACCACGTAATGATGAATCAAGTCGCCTTAATTTGGCTCGCACGAACTTGATTAATCGATTTGTGATGAGTGTTTAAGTAACGAGAAGGAAAATGTAATATTTCAATTTTGAGGGATTTTTCTGTTAATTAATTTTATTTATTTTGTTGATCCATATCAATTGATCTACTTATTTTGAGTTGGGAAAAACTCCAAATAAATGATCCATGTTGTTTATTATCTTATTACCAAATTGCATGAATGATCCATACACCAACAACAATAACAAGACAATAAAGTAAACATCCACAAATAGAAATTAACGTGATGTGGATGTGGCCTCCTAGACTAAGATATTCCCAAGCCAATGAGAATATCTATGAACACTAAAAATAGCAAGCGCATCTCAATGTGCCTGCATCTTTTGGTCCATCCTCCTTAGCCTTGTGGAATGCTCCATGCTGCATGTTGTGGCTCCTTCAATTCTTGGGGATTCTTTTCTGCAATATTGGATATCATCTATTTTATCTAGTACTAGCTAGCATGTATACTAAATAAAATAAATCTCACAAGTTGAGAAAAATACCGGCTCGCAGGCCGTAAACCCTAATTAATTATTACATTAAATTGATCAGCTCGCAGGCTGTAAACAAACCACAAGAATTAAACATCAACAACAATCCACATCTAAGGCCATATCCAATCACCATACGAATTGCACATAAACAGTTAAAATTCAATTTTAACGCGCTTAGTCAATTTTTAATTGATTTTAGGATTACTGTGGTCAAAACAGTCCAAGAAGCCCAACCAAACAAGTGGTCGAACCCCTTGGAGCCGCCTGGGCCGAGCCTAGGTCGGTCGGCCCAACCCCTGGGGTCGGCAAAACCGCCTAGGCCATCGGCTTCGGTGTCTTGGGCGGCAAGGAAGTAAGGGGGCGGTCCCTTAGGGGGGCGATTTATTTCCAAGGCAACTTCTTCCTTGCTCCCTAAGTCCAAAACGTTTCCAAATTGAAAAATCCTTTCCAATTTGTGCTCAAACTCTAGATCTAAGATCTTAAAATTTCTCAAACTCACTAATTCCTACATTCCATGTAAAATTAGTTACATTCAATATGCATCTAATATGCTTAATTTGTCTGTTTTACGCGATAATCTAACAATTAAAGTGTCAAAGACATGAATCATAACACATAACCTATGTTATGCTCTACGACTTGTGTCTCTGATACCACTGTAGGGCTTTGTAACGGATTACGCAGCGAATTTAAACAATCAAAGATCCGCATAAGACCCTCCAAGGATCACAGGAAGAGAATTTTATAACGATAGGAAATGATTCATAACAAGTATCTTGTGGTTCTCCTATGATGACTTCAAACACAAATAATGTTGTGTCTCTATGGTTTATCCACGTCTAGGATTGAGATCTAGATCCTCCAAGTCCTTGTTCTACCTAGGAACGATGGAAGAGGAAGAAGAAATCACGCAACGGGGAACCAAGAGGAGGTTCGGCCTCCTCTTTATAGGCCGACGGGTAGGGGGCGGTCGGCCTCTTGGTCTTTCCCTCTATCCTTGCTTCCTCTCCTACTCAAGTAATGTTATGAGCATTAGTATGTAGGAAGGAGGCTAGGTGCATCCTTTATATAGTCCAACCACTCCTTGATTACTACATAAAGGCCCTCTCCTAATCCTACTTAAGTTCGGATTAGTCCCTCTTGCGTATTAGTCTTATTAAGTTAGCAAGTTGTTACACTTTGATCCTTCTAATAAATCAAAAATATTAATTAATTCCCAAGTCTAGTACAATGCATGTGGCGTGTGGCCCCATAGGTTTCTACTTAGTTGGTAGTAACTATTTACTAACATGGAGGGGTGTCTAGAAACACATCCATTCCACCACTAGTAGAAATAGTAATCCGAAAAACCTTGTGCAAGTAGTGTCTCATCCCTTTGTCTCTATATCCGGATTTGACACGAGACATACAAATCACACTCGTATATCCAATCCATAGATTCTCGATCCTGGAAAGTAGCCTTATTCGTGCAGATTGTTGGGTTTTGAAGTAGGTAACGCAGCGGAATAAAAAAAATTAATTCCTACTTCAATGCCCACCACAGATCGTCCGGAGGAGACATCATAACATGATAAGAGACATATTATTGTGTACCTTTTCATTAGTGAGATCACACGAAGAATGATGTCCTCGTCATTACGGTTGATCCACGTCTAGAGGTGAGATCTAGATTCTTCCTTCAAACAAGTGCTAGCTTGAACCCGGACGAAGAGGGAAGAAGATCAAAGCAACCAATGCAAGAGGAGGATTCGGCCTCCTTTTCGAGCCGACGGGAAGGGGGCGGACGGGCTAGGGTTTCGGCCCCTAGCTTTGTCTTTCTCTCTCTTTTTTGCTCTCTCCCACTCTCTTTGTTATGTCTAATAACAATTAAGTGGGAAGGAAGCTAAAGCCTCATTTATATACTCCAACAACTCCTTGTTGTTTCCATAAAAGAGTTTCCTAATTCTAGATGAACTAGAATTATTCCCTTCCTTGCAAATTAGTCTTACTAAGTTTGCAAGGTGTTGCACAATGATCCTTCTTTTAATTAATTAATATTAATTAATCCCAAATCTAGCTCTACTCTATTTGACGTGTGACCCCATAGGTTTCCGTATAGTTGGTAGTAACTCTTACTAACATGGAGCGGTGTCTAGCAACACATCCATGCCACCCAACCAATAGAAATAGTCAGTGATCCCGACAAACCTCTTGTGCCCAATATGTTATATTGCACTATCCCTTTATCTCCATATCCGGATTGGACACGAGACATAAATATTCACACTCGTATATCCAATCCATAGTTCCTCGATCCTGGGAATATGCTTATGCGTGCAGATAACATCAATATCTCCATATTGATTTATCTGACTCTGGCTAGACATTCAATAAGCCTCATCCCTCGAGTGGCCGTGGATATTTACCCCCATTATGTGGGAGGGACAAATCCTATCTACATCACTACAATCTCTAAGCTTGCTTCCTATCACGCCCAATGGCTATCTTTATGTTTACCCAGTTACGGTGTAACGTTTGATAACATCAAAGCGCAATATTCCACAACTAGAGTATCTAGTGACTTCAAGTCTAAGGATTGCAAATATATTAGCACTACGAAAAGCGATTGTGACTTGACATAATCTAATGTATCCTTTTCGTTGTGGGTCAATCAGTATGCCATTACTCCTAATGCATACCCATGTGTTAGACCTGATATCTCCGTATCAATCTACCCACAGACTAGTCTATATTTGATCGTCCTATTAATCAATATAGTGGACTAGGGATATTTAAGATAAAATTATATTAAATATCACAATATATAATAAATGAATATTCTAGCCAAAACAATGTTCATACTAAATCCACGATTGCCTCTAGGGCATCTATTCCAACAAAGATAACATCAATATCCTATATTGATTTATCAGAGTCTGGCCAGACTTTCCATAAGCACTATCCCTCGACTGTCCGCGGATATTTTCTCCCGTTATGTGGGAGGGACAAATTCTATCTACATCACTACAATATCTAAGCTTGCTTCATATTGGGTCCGATACGCGCCTTTATGGCTACCCTGCCACGACGTAGTCTTTGACGCTATTAAAACGCAATATTCCACAACTGGATGATCTAGTGACTTCAATTCTAAGGATGACAATACCGTTGTCACCGCGAGAAGCACTTGTGACTTTACATAACGTGTATGTAGACTTCTCGGTAGATTGGTGAATCCAGTATGCCATTACCCCCAATGCATACCCATGTGTTGGATCGTGATATCTCTATATCAATCCAACCCCATACTAGTCTGTATATGATTATCATGTTAATCAGTATAATTGACTAGGGATATTTAAGATAAACAACGCGATTGTAAATATAAGAAATTCATTATATTAAATATCTCCATAAATAATACAATGCATATTTCAGTCTATTATTGTTCATAATAAACTAGATTTCCTCTAGGGCATCTATTCCAACACATATACCTCCTCTTGTAAATAGCCATTTGACATTCTTTTGGTAAAGATTTATGTGTTTGTGATATGCAAATTCAAGAAGCATTCTGATAGCTTCTAACCGGGCAACAGGAGCAAATGTGTCCTCATAATGAATACCTTCTGCTTGATCGTATCCCTATCCCACAAGTCTGCCTTTGTTCCTTACAACCTTAACATTTTCGTAAAGCTTGTTTCTGAACACCCACCCGGTTCCAATTACTGACCGAGTATTTGTCCTAGCAACCAAGTTTCATACCTTATTTCTCTAAAATTCATTTAGCTCACTCCGCATTGCACATATCCATTATGCTTCTTCTAATGCATCATTTTCATTCTCAGGTTCTACAAATGATACAAAGGCATTGAAGGCACAAAATTTGTTCAACTGTCCTCTGGTCTGTGTACCAGTGGTTGGATCTGAGATGATGTTGTCTACTGGATGAGCTGACAGATATGTGAACTTATTTCTTGGTTTCCAGGGTTCTGGTTCTCCATTAATATTTTCAAGACCTTGAGAGCTTGATGCAGTGGCTGGAGCACTTTGTGATCTGTAAAGTCTAGTCTCAAGGCTTTGAGAATTTTGTTCAGAAGATTATTTAAAGCTTTTACATTCTCTTGGTTGTCCTCCGGGTTAGTATTGCTGCTATTCTCTTTCTCAATATCATCATCTGCTTCACACTTATTTAGATTGAGATATGCAAAACCTTCACTCAAGGAACCATCATTGTTTTGATCAAAGATCACATGAATTCTCTCTTCTACAAATTTGGTTCTTTTATTGAAAACTCTGTATGCTTTGCTAGATTGAGAATAACCATGACATACACCTTCATCACTTGTAGCATCAAATTTACCAAGGTTATCCTTGCCATTATTATGCACGTAACAAGTACAAACAAAAGGTTTAAAATAATAAACACTCGGCTTTCTACCCTTTAAAATTCATATGGAGTTTTCTTCAAAATAGGCCTAATCAAGCATCTATTTAGCACATAGTTGGCAGTGTTAACAGCTTCTTCCGAAAGATAATTTGGCATATTATTTTCAGTAACCATGGTTCTAGATTCAATTCATATTCTTCCTCTCAACTACTCCATTCTGCTAAGGAGTTCTATGTGCAAAAAAGTTGTGTGAGATGCCATGTTGTGCAAAAAAGTTGTGTGAGATGCCATGTTGTGCAAAAAATAAATAAAAGACAACTTGACCAAATTCTCTACCATGATCAGTCCTAATAGATGCAACATGAACATTTTTCAAAGTTTGAATCTCATTTCAAAGATTTGAAAATTCATGTAGTGCTTCAGTTTTTTCTCTAATAAACATAACTCAAGTAAATCAAGAGTAATCATCTACCACAATAAGCACATATCTCTTACCTTTGGGTGTTTGGACCCTTATAGGACCACATAAGTCCATATGCAGCATCTCTAAGGGTCTACTGGTACTTACAAAATTCTTTTTCTTGAATGAGGCCGTTGTCTGTTTATCTTGGGTACATGCCTTGCAAATCTCGTCATATTTAAACTTCATAGATGGTAATCCCCAATTCCTTTGAGATAAGCTTGCTCATTGTGTGCATGATTATATTCCCAAGTTTTTTATGCAAAAGCTTTGATTCTTCCTTCAAATCTTTGAGAAACGTCAGACTTTATCCTGCAACTTTGTTAGTACTCATAGCATAAAGCATAAACAATGTACGACCTTGGAGCAGTGAGCATGCAATTTCCAGATTTCTCATCTTGCACCACACATTTCTCCATTTCAAAAATGACTTTATTACCCTTATCACATAATTGAGAGATACTAAGCAAGTTATACTTCAAACCATGTACAAGATTAACATCAGAAATAGAACTAGCATATTCATTACCAATACTGCCTATGCCAATAATGTTGAATTTTTCCTTGTCACCAAGTGCGATCGTTCCTCCAGATTGCTCTTTAAGTTCTGTGAATAGAGACTTCTTTCCACTCATATGAATGGAGCAACCACTGTCCAAAATCAACTTTTGATCCTTACGCTCGGTAACAGCCAGGAAAACTCGATCAATGCATGAACAGGCTGTTAGAACAAGTGTAGAACTTGGACTCATATTCATAATCAACCATATTAGGTGTTGCAGCACCCCCCAAATCACACGGTCGGCCGAACCGTATGTTTGGAAAAATGCCTCCCACGAGGAGATAAACCCCATTAGGTACAGAGCAGGATCGCCGGTTCATAGTTAGTACAACCATCGAATTTCCAAAAGTAATTATTATGAATTCAGGATAACCAGTAACTTTGTCTGAAAGAAATAAGTACATTTATTTACAAAATGACATGAAAAACTAGGTGAAATACTTACACTTCTTAATACCTTAGCCAGCAGCGTTGTGAACGTCTCCCACCTTATTAGTAACCTGCGGGTTTTGAAATAGCACAAGACGACCGCAAAAAAATATCTTATCAGTAAAAACTGAGTAATTTCATACTGCAATATGTAAAACGAGTTTTGGCCCCAAAAACATATATCCTCACGTAATGTTCAAATGAAAGATTCCACAATAGTTGTTATTCATAAATCAATTTCAGTTCTCATCATTAGTTTGGCTGAGGCGTATTAGAGCCCAGCGGGTAACGAATGTCCACAGAGAGGTCATGATGCAATATATATCACAATAGGGTGCCTCTTGGGATAACACGATTCCCAATTCACCCGAGTGTTATGGGAGCCCCTACGTGAATCTCCTCTCATAATAATAACTATGATACCTTAAGTGTTGACACCCCTATACCGTAATGACCCATATTGGTATATGTAGTACTCCATAGTTTTCACATATAATTAAATCTCCGAGTGCACGTAGGCTAACGAAGGAGTAGGGTATGTAATCTAGTAGGATTAGCACCCAAGGAGGATCGACTCAGATGCGCCTCCGGCCGTAGCCTCCACAAACATCCTCTGTACATCGCCCTAATTATGTTATAGTGCATTATTCATCTGTCATTCAATAAGATTCGGTTCAAAACCGCCAATCACAATATTATCATTTAGTACCATAAGTTTCATCCACAACAGTGTTATTTGATTTTTAATATTTCATAATTTCCAACAAGGATATTTCAAAAGAAGATTTCTCAAAACATAGTTCACAAAACTCTGATAAATTACAAGTATTACAAGTTATAACAATTTGTATCTTTCACGCACGCGAAATCTGACAGTTCAAGTATTGCACATATGAACTTACCAGTGAAAAGACGATCGATGTATCTAGGACAAGAGGAGTCCTACCAATTACACTTTACAAACACGTCGTCAACGAAACCATTTCCTAAAAATTATGATTTTTATTTAATTCAAATACCAACTAACATGTGAAATGAAATTATGCGATGAATGTTCCAATTCTTTGAGTGAATTCCTTATTTTATTTCAAGACAACCCATATTTCCCGTTTAACTGCTCATAGAGTTCCATAACAAGCTCAGTGTTTATTGTGAAAATCGTAGTAAGTGCTCTCATTTTTAAAGAGAATAATACAAATATATTAATTTCAATGATAAATACTAATATGTTTGGCAAATTCATAAAAACACATAATTAACCATATGATCTTTTAATTATGAATTACGGATTCTTCTAAATAATAGTATTCCACAAGAGTCATATAGTAGACTTTAATCTAGTGACAATCATATTTATTTCAAGAAAATACAAGATTTCTCCTTAATCAAATTATTTCAATACTTAGGAAAATTTTGAAGTAATATTCCCCTCTTACAATAAATCTCTAGATATAATATATATATATATATATATATATATATATATATATATATCTGTGTGTGTGTGTGTATTTAAGACAACAACTTAGATATTAATTTTAGGTCAATACCCAAATCATATAAGTATTATTCTTCATTTGTACTACTAAAATAGTTTTCACTTGTGAAAAACAAATTATTATTTAGTAGCTAGCAAAACGCCTCATTCACAAATAATCATACCTCCTAAATTGGTAAAAATAAAACCTTACATAATATTCACTTATTAAATACTTTGTATCAAAGCATGTGTTTGTATAATTTATACAAGAAATCATAAATACTAGTTTGAGCTGATTTAATCAAATATTAATTCTATTAAGATTTTCTGATTTGTTAAACTTCAATTAGATCCCCTAATATTTGTGAATACACAATCAACCACCCCTCACTTCCTTTATTAGTTTCAGATTAGTCATCTAACTCCCCCCAAACTTTATGCTTGAACAAAATCACCCCCCCCCCTCTTCTTCCTACATGAATATCATCCTCTCAACCACAATTTAGCCAACAAATCTTCACTTAAAGCAGTAACCACATGATTTTTATTAGATATAACTCAAATTTATGTTGAAATGCCATGATTTAAGCGAAAAATTACTGAAATTGGTTACTGATTGATAGAGGATCAAATCCGAGTTTCGGGTCGAGTTTCTCGCCGGAAACTATGGAGCTCCGGCTGATGGGTGGCCAGAATTGGACCTTTCGGGGTTTGGTCTGACCCCAGGGATAGTGAATGAGTCGCCAGAGAGGAGGAAGAAGGCCGGAGGAGTGGCGTTAGGTATCACGTCGGGGCTGTCGTCGCTGGGCCTTCGGGTTTGGAGGTGGTAGCTCCATCCACCGTTGCTGCTGCTTCCTCTGTTCCGTGCGACAAGAGAGGGAGAGAGAGAGAGAGAGATAGACTCAGAGGGAGATAGGTGGGTCTGGAAGTGTGGATGATGGGGATATCGATGGTGGAAATAGCGGGGATGGTTTTGGTGATGTTGATGGTGATGATGGTGGTGATGTTGTTGATGTTGCTGCTGGTGTGTCTCAGAAAACCGAGAGAGAGGAACAAATGGGGATGATTGATAGGGAGGAGAAGAGGCTGATGGTGATGATGGTGGTTGTAATGGAAGAGGTGGTGGTGGTATTGGTGGTTGCAGTGGGCTGTTGTTGGGTGTTGATGTTGTTGTCTGTTGCTTCTGTATATTGAGGAAGAAGGAGACATAATTGGTGGTGATGGTGGGGGCTGTTATGGTGGTAAAGAGAAGAGAATAGTGGTGGCAGTGGTGGTGTTGTTTGTGATGGCGATGGTGGTTGTGTTGTGGTTGTGTGTTCCACCGAAAAACAATAGGGAAAAGATGATGGAGGTGTTTGTTATTTTTGGTGGAGAAAACATATGAGAGAGATGTGTTTATCTTACTACCTATATAAAAGAAGTTAAGGCCTCTTTGCGTGGCAGGTATTGCCCACGGTGGCCCAATGATGTGCTGCCAGCTCGGTCCAAGTGCCAGCGAAATAGTGACGTGTAGAAAATGACTGTCTTGACCTTGCTGCTGTGAGCCATGTCCTCTGTGGTTGAAGGGCGTTGTGGTCATTTTGGATCTTCTTTGCCTGGTTTGATATCACAAGGCTTCTGAGAGAAGCCAGCTTCAACCAGAAGCTTCGTTCTTCTTTCTCATCTCTTTTTGTACTTCCACAGCACCGCGTCGCGCTCTCTCTCTCTCTCTCTCTCTCTCTCTTCGCTTGGAAATTTTGCCCGTCGCTTCTGGGAGAAGCTCCTACTGGTGCATGTCCAGATCCGCTTCTCGTGGCCCTGGGGTGTTGCCTAATGCGGTGGTATATGGCCTGCGGAAGTTGCGATTGGGAGATGATGATCATGTTCGTGGAATAAGGGGGATGTATGTAGTTGGTAGAGAGGGAGGGGGGAGGGTAGAGAATGTGTCATACGGGTGAAAGAAAAGAAGAGGAAAGAGAGGAAAACAAATGGGTACCGGATCGGGTTGGAGCGAAAAATACGGGTATGTATACGATACGTATAGTTATACCGGGTGTGGGTCGGGTTTAAAATGAAATACGGGTTAAACGTATTATTCATAGAATCATAACGGGTTATACTTTCATACGGGTCGAGTTTTATAAAATACAAATAGTTAACAAGTATTGTATACGTATATACGTACAAATATTTATTCTAAACTACAGTTACCTCCCCAATTTTTAACTAAATTAGTTTTAACTTTTTTAAACTACAATTACCTCCCTATTTTTCAAATCAACAATTTTATATTTCGAAAAACTACAATTATAACCCCCTGAATTTTATCCAACTACTTTATAACTTTCTCAAATTGATAATTTCGACCCCATTATTTAATTTAGTTAATTTATAACTTCTGCAAAAACACAATATAACCCCCAAGCTCTATCAAAATTATTAAATAACTTTCCTAAAGAAATATTGGGGTATTACAGGTGGTCTGGTTCCTTTAGGAACCCAAATATGTTTCACTTGTCCCTTAAGCTGATAAGGATATGTATTCCCTATTATGTGAGGTTCTGTCCCTCTAAAGAGGCAAGTGAGCTTAACATGACCAAGCTTTCAATAGTCAAAACATTTTGGAGAATGTCTATTTCCTGATTTCACAAAGGTGGTTTGGTTATTCTTTGGAAAAATTGGATTGTAACATATTCCACTTTGTGTACAGAATGCAGACTTCCTTCAAGCATGAGATTAAGGTTATGTTCTGAACTTTCAAATCTTGCTAAAACCTTCCTTGATTCTTGAAGTTTCTCAGTCAATGAAGTGTTCTCTTGTTCAAAATCATCTAAATGATGTTTCGGATGAACAAACTTATCAGTCAAAATAGCATTTCGAATCACACCTTCCTTGACCTATGTCTTCAAAGCTTTGACCTGCTGTCCAAGACTTTGAAGTCACTGTCAATTTTTGACTTAGATACTTCAAAATTCCTATTGAGAAAAATCAACTCTAAATTCTCCGTTGCCTGCTCATGAACTTTTACCTTCAAAGATTTAATCTCATTTCTATAGATTTCCTATTTTTAAAAACATGTTTTTAAGGATTTCAGGTAAAACATCAGAAGGACTGGCATGTAATTTTTTTACCATTTCCTCCATGTATCTGTCTGATTTGTTTACTTCTTCGTGCTGAGCCAGTAGAAAGAGATTGGCTTGTGCTTCATCTTAATCTGAATCACTTGATAACTCAGAATCACTCCATGAAGCAACCATAGCTTTCTTCCTACTATTGTCATTTTCCTTCTTAGGGAAATGCATGTTCTTCTTCTTTTGTGGACAATCTCTTACCAGGTGATATGCATCTGCAAATTCAAAGAAATTCATTACTTTAGATTTATGTGAATGTGAAGAATACTTACCTTTATGATCTTTGTTGCTTGAGAATCTGAACTTGTCTTTGCTGTAGTCCTTGAGTTTTTCTTCATTTTCAGAATTCTTGTCAAAGATTTGGAGATCAAGGCTAAATCTTCCTCATAATCATCATCATCATCATCTTCCTGTTAAAGGCTTTGGGATTTCTCACTGTCTTTTTCCTTGAGTGCCAGGTTCTTGATTTTGTCACCCATATCACCATCCACATCCTTCATAGAGATCTCATGAGTGAGCTTTCCTTGCAGATCATCTAGCTCCAGAAGGCTCAAATCCTGAGCTTCCTCTATTGCAGTGGTCTTTCGTTCCCACTTGGCTTTTGGAAGGCTTCTTAGAATCTTTCTGAATTTTTCTTCATTTGAGAATGTTTTTCCCAATGACTCTAGGTTATTCACAATGTGTGTGAACCTTTTGAACATGACCTTGATGGATTCATCAGAATTCATCTTAAATAGCTCATACTGCCTGAGGAAAATGTTGATTTTTGTTTGCTTGACCTGGCTGGTTCCTTCATATGTCACCACCAGTTTGTCCCAAATCACCTTGGTACTCTTGTAGTTGGATATTTTGTTGAACTCATCTTCACTAAGAGCAAAATACACTAGGTATATAGCTTTATAATTCTTTGATACCTTCTCCAATTCAGTAATTGATAGATCATCTTAAGTCTTGATAATTCAGATCCCATCTGCAGTAGAATAGAAAATATAGTGGCCATTTTGAGTGATTGACCATAGCTTCTTGTACTGATCTATGATGAACATTTACATCAATGCTTTCCAATGAAATAAGTTGTTACCACAGAACAGTGGAGGTCTGTTGGCTGCCATTCCTTGCGAGAGTTCTCCATCAACTACATTACTCATTGTCACAAGATGGTTAAAACTTTTATAGTGACCCAACTCTGATAGCAATTGAAATTGTTTAATGCACGTAAAATACATGATCAAGATAGTCTAGAAGGGGGGGTTGAATATATGCAATCTTTTACTAAAAATGGGATTTTCGAACTTCACATAAAGATTAAATATATTTTCAAAGATTTGGACAAATACAGAAGTAGTTTGAAGCAATTTGGAATTGTCTGAAGCCTCAAAGCTTTGAAACAGGAAAATCTCCAAAGCTTTGGAGAAGCTCTGTGTTGAATAGTTTTGAATGGAAAATGAAAAGCAACAATGTAAAGCAATAAACACATTGATTTTTTACGAAATTCAGCCACATAAGGACCTACTCTCCGCCTTACGGATACAATCCCTCCAGGATTTAAACACCTTCTTATTATCACAGACTTAGCACTAGATCTGAAGTCTAAGTGAACTCCCTTACACCTATATATCTTGTGGTTCCAAACCGATCTAGTTTCAGCTACAATCTAATGAAACAATAAGAACCTCTTGTTTTCAATTCAACAACCAACTTCAAACTGTTAATGAAGTTCAGAAACTCTAATGAAAACCAGATTAAGCACAAGTTAGAAGAATACAGAAAACAGAATAAGCAGTGAAGCTTGAAGTGTTCTTCAAGAACTTGGAATGATTGAGATGAAAATATCTTCTTCAATGTTGATCTCTCAATCTGTTTGAATGGTTGAAGAGTTTTTAATTGATCTCCTGCGTATTTTCTCTCTTCTTTTTCTTTGTAAAATCACCACTCTCTTGATGGAAATTCAAACCCAGTTTTTAACAAACTGGCAGCAACAAACTTGAGAGGTTTTAGGAACAAACATCCTGCAAATACTCAACAGCCTAACAGCTTCTTTCAACAACTATATTCAAACGGCTGTTTTGATTTGATCATCGAGATTTTATCAAAGTCTAGCCCTGCAAAATCCTTAACACAAGTTTAAGACACAATCCAGATTATATAGCCTGAATATAATGACATGTTTGACAGACCATTTTAAACCAATACACATAGCTATTTTTCTGAGTGCAAACATATCCGAATAATAAAAATATTGAGAATTTAACTTAGAAAAAGTCAATAAACAATCACACGGATTGATATGTTAACCTGCAACATAGATTGGTTAGCAAGTATAACACAAAGAGGATTTCAAGATATCCTTCAAAGCTTTGGCGGTTTGGCCACCTTCAAAGTTTTGGCCATGATCATGTGATCCTTAAAGACAATCAATCTGTATACTCGTCTAGCAAAGTAAACTCAATATATAAGCTCAAGAATATTTGTAAGAGACAGTATATAGTCTATAAGCAAGCTTTCAATCTAATTTAAGTACCGCAACACAGAAATCTGTTAGCCAGAATATAGCATTATTATCAGCATTGTAAGTTCCAAAGCTTTGGAGCTTTGAACATGTCTCTTAAAGTAAACATGTCTTTTATCATCTTCAAAGTATAACTCCCCCTAAGTTTATACACCGCATAATTCATAAGGATTGAATTATCAGTGTAGAAGAAGGCCATGGGTGTTAACTAGTGGATAAAGGAATTGGTTCGTTTGTTATAGCAGGGATTGGTGTATGGAGTTGGAGGCCGTGTGTTTACTGAAGTCAACTTGTAAGTCCAGGTTTCGGTTTTGGCTGTAGTGGAGTCAGGGCTTGAAACTGGTTGGTCTTTTTTAGAGGAGATATTGGTGAATGATAGTTTAGGACTTGGGTGAAGCTGGCGATGTTTTGTGTAGGCTGTGAGTATAAGGCAGAATGTTGGGTTTGTGATAAAAGCCCTTTTTGAAACTGCAAGTACCTACCCCACCCAACCCCCACTTGTCCCCTCTTGACCATTTCCGAGCTTCGTCTTAATTTACGAAGTTTGTCTTCCATTCCAATTTAAGCTTTGAGCCTCCAATACCTGAGAATCATACAATTACACACAACAGGCATAAAATGCGATATAAATAGATCAAATAGATATAAAAATTCCTGGACATAAAAATTAGGCACATTAAGCTCTAACTCACAAGTATATCAGTTGTAAAGCCATTTGTGCATCGAATTGACTCGGAAATCACGCAAAAGCTTTTAACTGTAAATATAACTTCTAATGTGGAGTTATCAAATATCCCCACATTTATCATTTGAGCGTCGCGATCAACAATTCAATTCACATCCCACTGAAAATTGCATACCAACCGTTTACAAGAAGACATGACTCACACGACAAGGCTATGCAATCTACGTGACTATTTACAGTGTAAATCAACTATGTACAATGAAAGAACTTAAACAACATATATTTTCTTTTTCAACCAATTGGGAAATCTCACTATCCTCAACCGAAATCCTCAAGCTCTCACTTCTTTCCTTTGAAAACTGACAACACGTAGCAAGAATTGAGATAAAATGATCACATGCACAAGCTCAATAAGGTGTCCCATTTCCTCCACCATTTTAAACCTACACACGGGCACGTCATACTCTTCAATGGATCTAATTTTGATCAACTATCATCGTCTTCCTACGCCAAGTCATTTGATTTTTTCAGACCCTCTTAGCCGTTATTGCTTTTAAAAAGCAAATTATCCATTGACGGGCGACACAAATTCTCGTGAAGTATGGCTTGACCTTAATTTTTCTTTTCTAAGCTTTACATTGGATTGAATCCAAATTTTCTGCGTGAACAAAGCATATTAGGTTTTTCTCCTTTCTTTGCACAAAAGATTATGCATTTTTAAAAAAAACTCCTAAGGTTTTATCAATGGTGCAATAAAGCTCAAAAAGCGAGGGCTTTTAAGGATTTTCTCTTCAAACCGCCGAAAGCGATTGTGGTGTGCGCTCCCCGGCTTCACTTAGGCCAAAGAATCATACCACATAGAACCAACTCAACATGAAGGTCCACCCCATATTTCAAAGTGTCCACTCGAAATCTGAATATTCAACCACGACAAGACTCAATCTAACTAGCACAGGACTATAGGAAGCCTAGGTATGCCCTTCGTGTCAATCTTCAACAATTTGCAAACATTATCAAGACATCACTTCGTGAAACCCGTTCATAATATACTAAAGGTATAGTATCCCTACTACTTAGCTTTCTACGCTCGAAAACTCTTTCATTGAACTCTCTTCGGTTTTTAGCTCCTAGCTTGCCCTTTCCCAATTTAAATTTTTTAGGATTTTTCACTTTTTTTTCATTTTTTTCCTAGACTCTACATGCTTTGGCCAACTCGATTAACGAGTCGATAAAATTTGGTAGGTGGACTCAACTAAATAAAAGTGAAAACAATGCAAAAATGTTAAACCTGCACATGCAACCTAAAATACTGACTGACACGGGTGGGCTAGCAAATGGCTAAACGCCCCCCCCCCCCCACATAATCTCTAAATTCATTGTCATCAATGAATTTAGAGATTATGCAGAAGGACACGAACTCTCGTTGTAGGAGGTAAGTGGGTCAAATCAACTCTCTCTGCCCTACGCGCACAAGAAGGTAGCTCACGAATTAGAGATCAACTATAACAACGTGCACGTGGTAGGATGTGTACAACCAAAAAGTAATCAAGCAACTAGCACAAAACGCAATCCCCCTCAGACATGAAATTTTAGGGGTCTTTGAAATGAACTTCAGAATCAAGTTGTGCCTAACTAGATATTGGCAACAAGAGCTATGGATATTCATAAACGATCGCGGCTTATTGAGCTCTCTCGAGCAATCCCCAAGCTACAATTTATGATAATGCGCTCCCCTAAGGTTGCATGTAAAATAACCTAACATCCTGGAGTTTTGGAGAAATACACTTGGATCCCCCAACCTCTCCGGAGATATCCTCCCCCAAGTGCGAAAATACTCAGCAAGGATTCTAATCCTAACAGTTCGTTGCAAGATAGAATTACAGAAATAGAAACTTAAAAAAACTTACTTTTGCAGCTTGCATATACCGTTGTGACAACTTCTGAGTGATGACCTATTCCCCGGTCTTCCGCGTACTCTCCTGGAAAGTATGGAAGGCATTGACGTCACGACATCAGTTATAACATCCAAATTGGATTTCATAAAGAAACATATATACAGATATGGAAATGTATAACCTGTAATTGTGATGTAAATGCCCTTTAACCTGACACACGTCAAAATAGTAATAGAAACGTTATACGAGTAACTTCAATTATCCGATAACAGAGTTGTAAAAAATCCATATTCATTTTCCCATTCATGTACCACCCATTAGACCATGAAGACAGACTGGACCTTAAGTTTGCACACCCCTACTGGATCGTCAATCCAAGGAGTAGTACTAGTTCCTACAGTCGGGAACTAGTAATATACCAACTAAAAAGCGTGTAGTCCGGGTCCCATGAGTGTCTGCCAACGCATCATCTAGACGTTCGGAGACTATGATGACGACACAGAGGTCTAGGGTACAATAATCAATTCTTAACAGATATGTAAGACCATTGTGAACAATACTTAACTTACCTGTACATGTGCACATATAGATGTACAAGACCAGTCTTTAGTTATAATAAGATATTTGTATCTCCTACAGATAAACACATTCATATTTGGAATCCAGTACTCGTAAATAGTAAATAAGCATTCACATGCTGACTTAACAGCCACCTAACACGTATTCTTACGTGTTACCGCAAGTGCACGGTTCAAGTAATATAGGGTAATATTTCAACCTCGAGTTATCAATTCTTCAGATTAGCCAGTTGTTCCTTGTTTTGCGTGCAATATCGTGCACATGCATCAAGAAGGGGAATCCATAGTAGTCTACGGTACCAATGTCCTGCACATTCATAGGAAATATTAAAACCATTCTCTTTCTCACCTCTCACAATCAAATATGGAGGATTCAAAAGCACAAACTAACATGAATAACATCCTACTCTACATTGGGTAGTCACCTAATAAGCGCTTGTAGTTTAAGGTTGACAGCCCGACCCCGTTACCTCTGCCACCTCACGAGGGTGGTCCAGCACATTCTGCCGCATCCAGTTTTGCTTTCCTATGCTGAATTTGAAGCAGTGCTTCATGTGCGTGCACCGTTGAAGGCTTGTTCCTTTCCCAGTAGTCAGGTGGATCTCCTTGCGATAAATCAGAAAGTTGTCGCTTTACTTGTACAGCAAATGGAACCCCTGGCTTATTCTTCCACGAGTACTGAGGTGTTGGTTTGAAGACCCGAAAAGTCTCCATTTCTTCATGTACCCTTATAATCAGCTCTCCATTCTCTACATCAATGAGGGTACGCCTTGACGCTAAGAACGGCCTTCCCAGAATTATAGGCACATCACCAGATGGCATGTCCAATATGACAAAATCAGCAGGCATGATCAGGCTTCAAACCCTCACAAGTACATCATGTATCATCCCACATGCTCTATTGGATGATTTGCCTTCAAATTGGAGAGTGATCTAGGTTTTTGGAGGCTCCCCCACACTTAGATTTTTGAATACTGACAATGGCATCAAATTCACACTTGCTCCCAGATCACAGAGAGCTCTCCCAGTGTAGGCATCACCCAATGTAGCTTCAATGACAAAACTACCTGGATCCTTCTTCTTCTTAGGTATCCCTTGCAACACACATGAACTAACATGTTCATTTAAATTCACTCTCTGAAATTCATCCACCGCATTCTTTCCAAGGACTGCATCTTTAATAAATCGCGCATACTTATGCATCTTTTGAAGTGCCTCGATCAACAGAATATTTATATGCAATTTAGAAAATATGTTCACAAAGCGCCTGTATTCCTCAGAATCATCCTTCTTCCTACTACACAATGGGTATGGAAGATCTGAAGAAGAAGGAGGAGATGAAAGTAGTACCTCAGTGAGTTCCTCCTCATCCTGCTGAGTCATGACTTTTGATTGGGAGACCATGAAAGGGGTCTTCATAGAATAGAAAACCTCATCCTCCTTAGCCTTTGACTCAATAGCTCTGGCATGACTATGGTATGGAGGGTCTTTGAGTGTTGTACCACTGTCAGTGGTGATGGCATGAACATGTTCCTCAGATGCAATAACAGTGTGTTCCATTGCCTTGTGTTCGAGTTGCTGCTTAAGATCCTTAACTTCTGCTAGAGCTTCTCGGAATGAAACGGCAGAAGTAATGCTCTCGGAAATCATGGTCATCAAGTGTTGACCCATCACCTTCATCAATCCTCTCATCTCATCCAACTCTGAAAAGAATTCTTGTTGTTGCTGCTGCAACTCTCAAACAGATGCTTCATGCACTTCCTCCACCGCATTCACCTGAACTGTGCCATAAGCAATTGCATTTTGCTTCATCATTTCTTGCTGTTGGGACTCATAATCCAAGCTCCCCTCTTTTTCCACCACACGTCTCATCATCTCATACGAACCCTCCACGTCGCATTTGAACAAAAAATTGACCCCAGCTTCTCTGTCGATCTTGTCTTTTTCAAGCATTCCAAGTGCATCATAGAACATCAGGATGATATGGGCTTTGGCAATTCCATGGTTGGGGCATTTGCGTAGCAAGCAGTTAAGACGCTCCCATTTTTTACCATAGATTCATGCTGATTTTTCCTGAATGACCAAATCTCGTTCTGCAGGTGAATCATGCGTGAGATGGGGGAAAATGTACCCATGAACTAGGAGGCACACTCTTACCATGTATTGATTTAGTTGGATGGCAAAGAATCTAGCCAATCTACCGTAGTTCCCTTGAGGCAATGAGGGAACAACATAAGTCTTATTGCTTCAGAAGTGACCCCACTGTAACGGATTAGCCCACAATGGCTCTGAAATCTCCCCATGAATGCATGTAGGTCTTCCTCATGCGGACCAGCAAAGGTGCACTGTTCCTGAGAAAATTCAATTGTGCCCAGCTTCAGGCTGAAAAGGCGCTTTCTAAACGTCTTTTCTAAATTGCATATAAATATTCCGTTGATTGAGGCACTTCAAAAGATGTCAAAGTATACGCGGTTTATTAAAGATACAGTCCTTGGAAAGAAAGCGGTGGATGAATTTCAGAGAGTGAATTTAAATGAACATGTTAGTTCATGTGTGTTGCATGGGCTACCTAAGAAGAAGAAGGATCCAGGTATTTTTGTCATTGAAGCTACATTGGGTGATGCCTACACTGGCAGAGCTCTTTGTGATCTTGGAGCAAGTGTGAATTTGATGCAACTGTCCGTAATCAAAAGGTAAGTGTGGGGGAGCCTCCAAAAACCTGGATCACTCTCCAATTTGCAGGTAAATCATCCAAGAGAGCCTGTGGGATGATACAGGATGTACTTGTGGGAGTTGGAAGCCTGATCATGCCAGCTGATTTTGTCATATTGGACATGCCAGCTAGTGATGTGCCTTTAATTCTGGGGAAGGCCGTTCTTAGTGACTGGGCATACCCTCATTGATGTAGAGAATGAAGAGCTTATTATGAGGGTACATGAGGACATTGAGACTTTTCGGGTCTTCAAACTGGCACCCCAGTACTCGTGGGAGCATAAGCTAGGGGTTCCATTTCTTGTACAAGTAAAGTGATAAGTTTTAGATTTATCGTGAGGAGATCCACCTGACTACTGGGAAAGGAACAAGCCATCAGCGGCGCACGCACATGAAGTAGTGTTTCAAATTGAGCATAGGAAAGCAAAACTGAAAGCGGCACAATGTGCCAGACCACCCTCGTGAGGTGGAAGAGGTAACAGGGCCGGGCTGTCGACCTTAAATTACCAGCGATTCTTGGGAGGCAACCCAATGTAGAGTAGGATGTTATTTATGTTAGTTTGTGAGTTTGAGTTATCCATATTTGATTGTGAGAGGTCAGAGAGAGTGGTTTTAATATTTCCTACCGGAACAGAAGACTACTCCGGATTCCCCTTCTTGATGCATGTGCACGATGTTGCATGCAAAACGAGGAACAACTAGCTATTGGGAATAATTGAGAAATACAGAGACATTACTCGAGGTCGAGGGATAACTACTTAGTTAGAAAAGCATGGAAGCAAGTTGTTCAAGTTGTGGTTGCACGCATCGGAATCCGGAGCAAGAGTTGTGATTCAAGAGCTTAAGTGGCGAGATTCATGCGCATGAGAGCAAATTTGAGAAGAAATGGGAAATTCCCCATAGTTGAGGCATTTTTCAATCAAAAATGGATTACCTCGCTGTTAATGGAGTTCATCGGTGCAAGAATCGAGGGAATCAGATGTCGGATGAAGAAATTGGAGCAAAAACAAAAAGCGCTTGTGAAGCGCCCTCCATTTCGGCCTGAAATGGACACTTAGAAAAACATTTCGACCCCATTTTGGGCCGAAATAAAAGAGCCATCTGTTTTGAAAATAAAGAACCAATTTGGGCCGAATTGGGGTCCATTTCGGGCCGAATGCCCCCTACTTTGGGCCGAAATGGGTCGGGCTGCACTCTAAGCGGGGGTGTTTTTGTCATTTTGGGAGGGGTATAAAGCTCAAAAACCGGCCAAATAAGCTTCCCAAGCCCCCATTCGGATCAAAAAAAGCTTTCTTCATCTTCTTCCTCTCAAAAACTCAAGAACACAAACCCACTCAAAACCCAAAAATCATCCAAATCAAGAATTTTTGTGGGGTTTTGCTCCTTGCAAGCTCGTTTACAAGATTAATTTTTGGGGTTTTGAGAGATAGTGAGTAGTTTGAGTGTGGGGAAATTAAAGAGGAGGATCTTCAAGAACAAAAAAATTCCGATTCGTCGACTTGGAGTTGGGTTCGGCAAAAGCTCAAGAAGAGACTTTCGACGGGGACACCGAGGTGAACAAGGAGGTATACTTGTCCCAACTTGCTCGAGTTTTCGGAAAATCAACCGATTCGGTCCTTTCTTGACCAATTTTCGCGAAACCTTGACCAATTTTCGCGAAACCAACCCCGTAAGAACGGTACTCCAGGACCGTAGGTACCACATTCTCTCTCTCACTTTAAAATTATTGTTAAGTCACTTCTAGGGCTTCAATTTCTCGCAAATTTCACTTTCTCTTTAATTGTACCCTAGGTTACTAGGTATAGTCACTCTAGGCAAAATACCCTGCAATAATTTGATTTTTTTTCTCTTTCTTCCTCACACTAGGGGATCATGTCCTTTTGGGCGACACTCTAAATTCATTGAGTAAAATGATTTTCTCAAGTGTGTGTGGTTGGGGGGGGGGGGGTTACGTATATCTTTCCTAGCCTAAACGTGCATAACCATGTTACATATAGATTAATAGATCAGTTTGCACGTAGGTGTCAGAGTTAGGATTGCATGTGCACATTTAATTATTTGCACTTTTATTTATTGAGTCCACCTACCCATATGTGTTATTAATCGATTTGGCCCAAGCTGATAGAGTTAGGAAAATTAAATAAAAAAAAAACGAAGAAAAAATTAAAAAATTGAAAAATCACAAAAATTAATTTTTTTTTTTTTAGAAAGGGCAATTGAAGAGAGTGAATGTGGTGAGGGTTCAATGACAGAAATTCTTTAGGAGTATGAAAATCTCAGGTAAGGTAGATGCGAGAATCTGGAGTAGAAAGGCTATAGAGCTAATGCACTTGAGAATTGTGAGTAGCTGCCTCTCAGACTAGTTATCCTACTAGCGCTACACCACCGTCTCATAGGTAGTCGTCAACCCGCCTCGTAGTGGCAACGGAACTGCTGTGCGAGTGATGTTTATGGGGACCCCATCCCGTCTCCATCTCCTAGGTCCAGTAGTTACCCCAGTTTGATCCATTTACCCATTTTATTCAAAGCCACTAGCCTAGGAAGGCATTCATTTGAGACTTGCATCACTAGTTAGAATGGTCCCTTCCTATGTGTCATGATAGAGGGAGTTGAGTTAGCAAGGTTCGTTGAGGGTGATTCTCTTACATGTCATCTTTTGAGGGAATGTGAGGGTGAGTTAGAGACGGTAGCACACTTCGGTGTGGCGGTGAGTCGTGTCCTTACACCACGATCACAGGTGGAGTACCGTAGTGCGTGATTATCTTTTTTCACGTCATGGGGTGGGGTTGATTGAGCTAATAGGAGGTCTTGCTTCGTTTTTCATGTATATTCTCTATCTTAGGTGATGAGGAGAATCGGTTGGAAAAGCACGTGTTACATTGGCTACTGGATTGCGAGAGTTGGTTTATGTTGAGTGTGGGGGTGTGGACGATGATTAGATACATTATTGATTTGAAACATTCCACCCCTACAGTCTTTGCCTCGGATATTTACACTGCTAATATGAGCTCCATGTGATATATTTTGTTGTGGAAAATGAAAAAAAAAAAAAGAGAGAGAAAACAAAAAAGAGAAAATAAATTAATAGAAATTGAAATTGAAAGGGAATAAAGGAGCAAGTTTGAAATTCATGAGGACCAGGAAGATTAGCTATGGATCTTGATCACTTCTTCACATTCGTGGCCGCGAGAACGGCGTTGCACCAAGATTGAGGGAATGAGGGCCGGAGTAGTTAGATTCGGTGAGGTTCCTTAGATTTTGGTGAGGGAGTGTGAGAATCGGGTTTTGTGAGTTGTATCATGACGTCTAGGACTACGCTTCTAAATATCCTATACTACCCGTCCTAAGGCGTCAACAATTTAACCCGTGGATAAATAGCTCGGATGGTAGGTTCTAGGGATACGTTTGATGAGTGTGCGGAAGCAACTTATTTAGTGTTCATGCCCGTTCTGTCTGACGACAGTGGCCGAAAATTCTACCTATCACCGAAGTTATAGAATCTCCAAGGGGATATGAGAGTCTTATGACATGCCGGTTTACTTTTAGAGATTGCCCGATCTATAACAAAAAAGATTTTTTTCTAAACAATATGTTGTTCTTTACTTCGTTGCATTGTTTATAATCGAGTTCCATTGTTTAAAGTCATGTAGATTGCACAGATCGGTGTTTGAGTCGTTGTGTCCAAGGCAAAGTAAAGATATATGTGAACCTTTGAAGCAAGTGTTGCTCGGGACGAGCAAGAAGCTAATGTGAGGAATTTGATAGAGCCTTTTAGGAGCTATATATTATTGTTAATTTCCACATTATCATGAGATATTTGGGCCTAATGTTAGAGAATATGAGTCGTTTTGTCACTTGATGCTTCATATGCGCTTTATTGTTGGTCAGGGCGTGTCTATGCATATGTCGTTTTTATATGTCAAATATAATCGCTTGGTATGTTTTTTCATGTTTTCTTGACAGGAACGGATGCTAATAGGTTAGTACGAGGCATGAAACAAACTTCGGAAACAACGGGAGCTCAAGTGGAGTGAAGGGAAGCCAAGTTGGAGGAGCTAGAATGACCAGCCTGCACTCCGTTTAAACCTCAGGATAATCTACAATAAATTTTGGAGCAAGGACTGCTCCATTTCAAAGTAGACATCCAGGGATTTCAAACGATATATGGTAGTTCCAAATACGAGTCTGGATGAGAGAGATACGGCCCGCGCAAGATCATCTTACAATTCTGTCCGAGAATTATAAACTGGAGGGGCTGAAATGCAATTTCGGCCAAGTTTCATTGAAATTCATCCTCAGCTGCTAGAACATGATGAGAAGACCTAGGAGGCAGTCATACACGCACGGGACACCATTGGAGAGCATCTTGGATATTTTTAATTATCTATGGAGAAACTTGTGTATCTTTTCATTGCCATGAGAAGCTAGATACTTTGCTAGGCTCTATGGAGATCCTAGGGTTATGTTAGACTTATACTTTCCAGATTTTATGGATTGATTCATGTTTAGATGAAAGATTATGGATTAATCTTTATTTCAATTGGTATTGTTGAGCTAGAATTATTGACACGTGTTAGTGATGATGAAAACAGACAAGTTTGAATGCAGCAGAACAAAGTATGTAACTGAAAATGTAAATGTAAGAGACAAAGGATTTATAGAGTTCAGTCCAATTGGACCTATGCCTCTACCTCAAGGGTCTTCTCCATGCAGATTTTCAACTCAATTCTTATTAATCAACAGCTAAGCCCTATATCTCAAGCACAGAGAGTTCCCTTACTCTGTTACAGCTTGTGTTCTCCCTAACGTATCTAGTACCTGATCTAGCTAACTGATTAACTAAGAATTCTCTATTGTGCGCCTTGAAAAATCCTTGAGAATGAAATATATAAGTATTACAGAAATGATCTACCAATAAAGCACAATACAGAAGAACACTAGAGTGTAGAACTGCAATGAAGAATGTAGTGAACTTCAGTGAGTTGGATTGTGAGAGTGATGAACTTCTTTAATGCTTGTCAATCCATTGTGTCTCTGTTTTTGCCCGTTGAGTGTTGTGTTTTTTTGCGTCAAAATGAGCTCCATTTATACTGTTTGAAGCTCTGCAAATCTTCCCCGATTTTCAACAACAACTTCCTATTTTGTAGGCAACAGCTTTGACTCTCTTTAACAGCCTTCTCCAACGGATAGTTGATCATACTCTTCAGAGATTATTTTGTGATATTTTCTTTAAATAATCGGAGAATCTTTCATGAGTCTCTGATTGATCACAGGATCATCTTCACTAAGTAATTTCCTTCCTGCAAAAGTCAGATAAGGAAACAAATCCTGCACATTTAGGAAATAAGATTTCCCTGCAAAACTGAGTCAAACTGATGGATTAGAACATGTTATATATATCAAAACAGCTTGTCTTTCATCATTAAATAATAGCACATCAAGTATAGGGGTGAGAGGGATAGAATTAAATCAAAATAGTTTAGAGAAACTCCCCCTCATAACATGTATGTAGGTCAGACAGTTTCAAGGTTTTGAATCCTGGTTCAAGGCCTTGAAATATTTCAAGCCTGTGAAACCTGATTCAAGGCTTTGAAAACTAGTTCAAGGCCTTGAAGTACCTAAGTATTTCAAGTCCATGAAACATTTCAAGGACAGTTTCAAGGCTTTGAATCCTGGTTCAAGTCCTTGAAATATTTCAAGCCTGTGAAACCTGATTCAAGGCTTTGAATCCTGGTTCAAGGCCTTAAAATATTTCAAGCCTATGCCTGATTCAAGGCTTTGAAAACTGGTTCAAGGCCTTGAAATACCTAAGTATTTCAAGTCCATGAAACATGTGACCTTACAATCTCCCCCTTGATGAAAGACAAAACCTCAATCTGTTTGATTCTTAGTTTCTGAAAAAAATATTGATTAGTACACAATTCACACAAATAATAATAACACAGTAATTCAAAAATATCCAACTTATTAATGAACCAAAGAAAAAAGTCCAAGTAAGTTGCAGAAAATCTTACGGACCAAAAGATAGGTCTTCTAAACAGAAATAAAATCAAAACAACCTAAGATGTTTCTCCTCCTTTTTTACTTTCATCAAAAAGAATTAGAGGATGTTGGATCAGTGTCTGGAAAATTTTGAAAATAAAAACTTAAAAAGAAAGAATGGGAAAGAAATAGTAGGCAGGAGTAAGAGGTTGGGTCCTCATCTCCATCCTGATCTCCTTCTTCTTCCTCACTATCTTCACCATTGTCTCGGACTCCTTGTGAAACCACATCTAGTTCCTAAATGAAAGAACTAATTTTCTCTATAACACTGTTGAACAGGGAAGGTGAGTCCTTCCAAATCTTTTCTTCCATGATTTAGTTTCTTTTCACAGCCACCCTCTTCAGATGTGCAGAGGGAATTTTTTGATCCTTCTTTCTTGTTTTTGATGCAGCCATAGACTTTAAAGGATCCTTCTCATGTTTCCCTTTGGTGGACACAGAGTACACTCCATAGGATCCTGAAGTAGTGTCTGAATCTGAGTCTGGAATGAGAATTTCTTTTCCTTTTCCCTCGATCCCTGTGTCTGTCTTTTTCTTGTCTCTCTTAGGGCTTCCAATATGGATTCCCTTCTGCCTCTCTTGTGAGGATATTGTAGACTATTTCTTCTTGTCGGTTTCTGGAATCTGGTCCTTTTTCACCATCTTCTTGGGTGGTGAAGACTCCTGTTCTTCATCAGTAAATCTTTTGGACTCTGAGTCTTCACTAATTACTAGAATTTTTCTTCAGCTGTCTTTCTCTTCTTCTCTGTACTCTACTTTGAATCTCCGGCCATCTTGATTCTGTCTGAGGCTCTTCTAGTGATCATTAAGGTCTGGGAGAAGAATAGAGAGAGGTAGATTTGATACGGAGTGAAGGAGAAGAGAAGGAGATCAATACTCAGAGAGTTTGTACTTGAAAAGGAAACTGCAATATTTTTCGGATATTAAAAGATCTGTAATGGTCAACAAAGATTCAAATATTTGAAGCCGTTGAAAATAAATATTTTAATACTATATTTGGCTGAAAATCAATTTTGAAACAGGTAGGGGCAATATTGAGCAAATATCTACAAATATAGCACCCAATACGGAATGATCCAAGATTTATTCACTAATCAGTTATCAGACTTATTTTCAAGGATTTAAAAATAGTTTCAAGGTCTTGAGATGCTGTTAAGCTGAAACACATAAGACCAAAGCTTTGAATACATTTTCAAGGCTTTGAAAATCAGTTCAAACCTTTGAAACACATAATAACTTACCTTCCTTACCTGATGCTCCCCTTAAGCCAATGCATCCTTATGTAGCATGCCTAATTCCAGTCTTAGAGCTGAGAATCTTTCATCATGAAATGGTTTAGTGAAGATATCTGCAAGCTGCATGTTAGTAGAATTAAATTTAAAAAAAATATCACCTTTTTCAGCATGGTCTCTGATGAAATGGTTTCTGACATCAATATGCTTGGTTCTTGAATGCTGAAATGAATTCTTTGTAATAGATATTGCACTGGTATTATCACATTTGTTTGTTATGCTCTTGAAATCAAATACAAGATCTCTCAACTGTTGAGCATTCCACAATACTTGTGAACAAAATGCACCAGCAGATATATATTCAGCTTCAGCTGTTGATAAAGAAAATGAGTTTTTTTTCTTGGAATGCCAACTGATCAAGGACGATCCAGTGAATTGGCAAGTTCCAGAAGTACTTTTCCTATCAACTTTGTAACTTGCAAAGTCAGCATCTGAAAATCCATGCAAAGAGAATTTAGAATGTCTTGCATACCAAATCCCTAAGTCTTTGGTACCATTGAGATATCTGCATATTCTCTTCACAGCAGTCAAGTGTGATTCCTTTGGATCAGCTTGAAATCTTGCACACATACATACACTGAACATGATATATGGTCTACTAGCAGTAAGATATAGTAATGATCCAATCATAACTCTATACTCTCTTACATTGACACTCTTACCAGATTCATCTTTATCTAATGACAGTGTAGAACTCATTGGAGTCTTGATTTATTTGGATTGAGACATGTTGTACTTGTTCAGCATGCCCCTAGTGTACTTGCTTTGATGAAAAAATATGCCCTTCTTCAATTGATGTATCTGGAGTCCAAGGAAGAAGTTCAACTCTCCCATCATGCTCATTTCAAATTCCCTGCTCATAAGACTTGAGAATTCTTTTCATAGAAGATCATTAGTAGATCCAAACAGAGTATCATCAACATAAATCTGAACTACAAGTAAATCTTTCTCATGAGTCTTTATGAAAAGGGTCTTGTCTACCAATCCTCTTTTGAAATTATTTTCAAGCAGAAACTTTGACAATCTTTCATACCAAGCTCTTGGAGCTTGTTTCAAACCATAAATAGCTTTGTAAAGTTTATAAACATGACTTGGAAACTTATCACTTTCAAAACCAGGAGGTTGTGCCCATAAACTTCTCTTGTAACTAGCCATTCAAAAATTCACATTTCACATCCATTTGAAATAGTTTCATGTTTTTCAAAGATGTAAATGGAAGTAGAATTCTAATTGCTTCTAACCTGAAAAATGGAGCTAAAGTTTCATCATAATCAATACCTTCTTCTTGATTTTAACTTGACAAACTAACCTTGCTTTATTTCTGTTCATCTTGCCATTTCTCATCCAATTTGTTTCTGAACACCCATCTGGTACCAATGAAAGACTGATTTGTAGGTGGAGGAACTAGGTTCCATACCATGTTTCTTTCAAACTCATTGAGTTCACTTTGCATAGCTATAATCCAGTATGCTTCTTGTAAAGCTTCCTTCATAGTTTTGGGTTCTACAAGTGAAATGAAAGAATTGAAAGCACAAAGATTCTTCAACTGTGATCTTGTTTGTGTACCAGTGGTTGGGTTAGAGATGATGTTGTCAGCTGGATGAGATGAAAGATAGTTGAATCTCTTTCTTGGAGACAAGGGTTCAGGATCTTCATATATATTTTATGGTATTGAATTAGTGGCTTGATCATTCATCTCTTTCTGATCATCTTTTTCAAGGCTTTGATCTCTATTTTCAAGGCCTTGAGACTTGTTTTCAAGGTCTTGAAAATGGATTATGTCACCTTCTGAACCTTTCTTGCACCCAAGAGAGTTCTCAGCTTCTTCTTTTGATTCATGCTTGTTCAGATTCAAGTCTACAAAACTTTCACTCAAAGAACCATCATAGCTTTCATCAAAAATAACATGAATACTTTCTTCAACCAGCTTGGTTCTTTTATTATAGATTCTATAAGCCTTCCTAGTAAGATAGTAACCAAGAAATATACCTTCATCGCTTCAGGCATCAAACTTACCCAAGTTGTCCTTACCATTGTTGTTGACATAACATGTGCAACCAAAGGGTCTGAAGTATGACATGTTTGGCTTTCTCCCTTTGAAGAGTTCATAGGGGGTTTTCTTCAAGATAGTTCTGATCAAGCACCTGTTCAGAATGTAATTTGTTGTATTCACAGCTTCTGCCCAAAAATGTGTTGGCAGCTTATTTTCTAGAAGCATTTTCCTTCACAGATCTTCAAGAGTTCTGTTCTTTCTTTCAAAAACTCCATTCTGTTGAGGAGCTCTAGGAGCAGAGAAATTGTGAGAGATACCATGCTTAGAACAGAACAAATCAAATTCTAATTGATCAAACTCTCTACCATGATCACTTCTAATTGAAGCAATGGGTAGATGTTTCAAGTTTTGAAGTTCTCTGCAAAGCTTTGAAAATTCAGAGAGGGCTTCAGATTTTTCTTTCAGAAACATAACCCAAGTATATCTATAATAATATTCTACATTAACTAGCATATACCTCTTACCTTTTGGATTTGGTGTCCTCATAGGACCACACAAATCCATGTGAAGTAGTTCAATAGGTTTAGAAGTACTTACAAACCTCTTTGGTTTGAATGAGCTTCTGGTCTGCTTACCCTGAGCACAAGCTTTGCATACTTCATCTTCTTTGAACTTGATAGATGGTAATCCTCTTACCAGGTCTTTGAAGATCAATGTGTTCAAGGTATGCAAGCTAATGTGACCAAGCTTTCTGTGCCAAACCCTTGAATCATCTTTCAAGGCCTTGAGGCACTTTAAGCTTTTACCTGCAACTTTGTTAGTCTGAAAAGTATAAAATTTGTTTGATCTAGAGGCTGTGAGAATTCAATTGCCTGATTTCTCATTTTGCACCACACACGTCTCTTTATCAAAGATCACCTTATTTCTATTATCACAAAGCTGACATACACTAAGCAAGTTAAATTTCAAACCTTCAACTAGATATACATCAGAGATAAAATTTTTATAATTTGTACCAACTTTACCAATTCCAAGAATGTTGAATTTGCCTTTGTCACCAAGAGTAATTGAACCTTCAGATCGCTCTTTTGATTCTGAGAATAGAGATCTCTTTCCACTCATGTGTCTTGAGCAACCACTGTCCATAAACCACTTTTGTTCTTTGATATTGGTGACAACCTGCAAACACCAATCACTGCCTTACCCAGCTGTTAGACCAAGTGTGGAATTTGGACTCATACTCAGGATCAACCTATCCCTGTCTGACTGTCCTTTAAGTTGAAATGGGAATGTGTTCCTCATTATATGAGGGTCTCTTCGTCTGAAACGACAAGTCATCTTCATATTACCAATCTTGTTACAAATATGACACTTACGAGAAGCTTTTCTTCCATCTTTCACAAATATGGTATTGTAATTTCGTGGAAAACTTGGATTGTATCCAATACCAGTTTTGTGAACCGACTTTGAACTTCCTCCAAGAATCAAGTTTAACTTGCGTTCTGATCCCGCATGCTTGACTTTCACTAGTTCAGATTCTTGAAGTGTCTCAGAGAGAATAGTCTTTTGTTTATCTAATTCATCAACCCGATGTCTCAGACTAACAAGGCTGTTACTCAGTAAAGAGTTCTCAGTGACTACTTCCTTGACTTGTGTTTTCAAGGCTTTGAAACTGGTTTTCAAGGCCTTGAAATCACTGTTAGTTTTCTTCTGAGAGATTTCAAGATTCTGATTCAGACAAACAAGTTTTAGATTCTCTTTTGCCTGCTCATGAACTTTTCTTTCAAAATTCTAATCTCTTTCAGCTAATCTTCTTCATTTAAAAGAACTGCTCTAAGATAATCTGAAAGTGCATATTTTGATTTTGAATCAAACAGTTTACCATTACTTCAATGTTCTTTTCAGAACTTTAATCATGCTTGGCCATGAAGCATAGGTTGGCATGTTCATATTCAGATTCAGATTCACTTGATCTGTCTGAATCACTCCATGAAGCTATCATAGCTTTCTTTCTCCTTTCATGGTCTTTCTTCTGAAAGTTCTTGCTTTTCTTGTGTGGAAAATATCTTATCAAGTGTCCTGCATCACCACACTCAAAGCAGTTCATGACTTTGGATTTATTCTGTGAAGATGACTTACCTTTGTAGTCCTTGCTACTGGATGATCTGTTTCTTTCTCTGTTGAAGTATTTTTTTTCCAAAGTTTTTCTTTATCTTGAGAATTCTTGTCAAGGCTTTGGAAATTAATGCAAATGGATCTTCATCATCATCATCTTCAATTTCAAGACTTTGAATTTTCTCATTCTCTTTGGCCTTGAGTTCTAAGTTCTTGACTTCTTCGAGTAGCTCTCCATCAGCTTCATTAATGGATATTTCATGTGTCAGGAGCTTCCCTTGTAATTCATTAAGTTTTAGTGATGAGAGATCTTGACCTTCTTCAATGGCTGTAGTATTTGGCTCCCATTTGGCCTTTGGAAGACTTCTCAGTATCTTCCTCACCTTTTCTTCATTGGAGATATTTTTTCCCAATGAATCAAGGTTGTTGACAATGTCTGTGAACATCTTGAACATTTCTCTTATGGACTCATCTGCATTCATTTTGAACAACTCGTATTGCCTAAATAGATGTTGATTTTGGTTTGCTTGACTTGACTGGTTCCTTCAAAGCAAGCTTATCCCAGATTTCTTTGGCAGTCTTACATCCTGAAATCCTGTTGAATTCATATGTACTCAAAGCATAATACAAGATGTTAATAGCTTTGTAATTTTTAGAAAATTGTTCGAATTCAGAAGAAGAGAGTGAGTCTTCAGATTTGGGAGTTTTGATCCCATCTTTTTCTGTGAAGAAATTGTGAGGTCAATTCTGAATAATGGTCCAAAGCTCTATGTCCTGATCAATGATGAACATCTTCATCAGGGCTTTCTAGTGAGCAAAGTTGTCTCCACAAAATAGAGGAGGTCTGTCGGAAGCTCTTCCCTGAGAGAAACCACCATCACTTGCAGTACTCATGATCACCATATGGTTAAATCTTATACAGTTATACAAGCTCTCATACCAATTGAAAAGGGAGTATGCAGATGGAAATGCAGCACATATACTCTAGAAGGGGGGGGGGGTTGAATAGAGTATGTCAACTTTTTGCAAAACTTGAGGAGGAAAATAGTTTTAGTTAAAGTGCAAAGGAGTTCAAGTCCTTGAACGCAAATTAAAGTCTTTGAGAAGAAATACAGTATGCAGTGAAACAGACAAGTCTTTTTCAAGGCCTTGAAAAGATTTTCAAACCCTTGAAAACAGACAAGCTTGAATGCAGCAAAACTAAGTATGTAACTGAAACTGTAAACGTAAATGTAAGAGAAAGAGGATTTATAGTGTTCAGTACACTTGGACCTACGCCTCTACCTCAGGGATCTTCTCCCTGCAGGATTTTTAACTCAATTCTTATTAATCAAAAGTTAAGCCCAAGATCTCAAGCACAGAGAGTTCCCTTACTCTGTTACAACTTGTGGCTCTCCCTAACCTATGTAGTACCTGCTCTAGCTAACAGATTAACTAAGAATTCTATATTGTTCACCTTGAACAATACTTGAGAATGAAATATAGAAGTATTACAGAAATGATCTACCAATAAAGCACAATACAGAAGAACACTAGAGTGTAGAACTGCAATGAAGAATGCAGTGAACTTCATTCAGTTGGATTGTGAGAGTGATGAACTTCTTCGATGCTTGTCAATCCAGAATTGTGTATCTCTTTTTGCCCGTTGAGTTTTGTGTTTTGTTGCTTCAAAATGAGCTCCATTTATACTGTTTGAAGCTCTGCAAATCTTCCTAGATTTTCAGCAACAACTTCCTATTTTGTAACAACTTTGACTCTCTTTAACAGCCTTCTCTAGCGAATAGTTGATCACAATCTTCAGAGATATTGTTCTGATCTTGTCATTAAACAATCTGAGAAGCTTCATGAGTCTCTGATTGATCACAGGATCATCTTCACTAAGTAATTTCCTCCCTGCAAAAGTCATATAAGGAAACAAATCCTGCACATTTAGGAAATAAGATTTCCTTGCAAAACTGAGTCAAACTGATGGATTAAAACATGTTAGATATAACAAAACAGTTTGTCTTTCATCATCAAATAATAACACATCAAGTACAGGGGTGAGAGGGATAAAATTAAATCAAAAGAGTTTAGAGAAACTCCCCTCAAGACATGTATGTAGGTCAGACAGTTTCAAGGCTTTGAAACCTGATTCAATGCCTTATTTCAAGCCTAAGAAACCTTATTCAAGGCTTTGAAAACTGGTTCAAGGCCTTGAAATACCTAAGTATTTAAGTTCCATGAAACCTGTGACCTTACAAATACGTTTCATTGTCCTCTTTCTTAAACACACATTTCACCAGCTTATATGCACTCTTCACGTCGCAGTTGAACAAAAAATTACCTCCAGCTTCTATATCGATCTTGTCTTTTTCAGACATGTCAAATGAATCATATAATACTCCACCTCGCAGTTGAACAAGAAATTACCTCCAGCTTCTATATTGATCTTGTCTTTTTTAGACATGTCAAATGCATAATATAATACCTGGATAACATGTCCCTTGTCAATGCCATGATTGGGGCACATCAGGAGGTCGGGGCGCTCCCATGCTTGGACCAGTGATTAACTCTGCTTTTCTCTGAAATTCCAAATCTCGTTCCGCAAATGAATCATACGTGAGAATGGAAAAGATCTGACCATTAACTGAGAGACACACTCTTCGCAAGTTTCGATTGAGTTGGATGGAAAAGATTCTAGCCAATTCACAGCAAATCCCTTAAGACAATGAGGGAAAATTATCAGTTTAGTTGCGTCAGGAGGGACCCCAATATAGCGGATAAAATCACAGTGGAGTTAAAATCTCCCAGTGAATGCGTGGTTTTCATCATCTGTACCCGCAATTGGGTTTCGTCATGAATGAATCGAATTGTGCCCAGCTTGAGGTAAAAGCTTTCTGCCTGAATTGGTGGAATCACAATTTCTGGCTCAATTATGTTCAGGTTCACCTCAAATCCCTTGATTATTGTCTTCCCAGAGCGGTTATATGGCATTGAGGCTTGGTATGGTCTAGCCATTGCTTCCCCAAATTTCTCTTCAGCCTTAGCAAAAATAGCTTCCATATTTTCATGGGTGGGGCTACTCGGCTCTTGGCCCTCTGCCAATGTCATCTGAGAACACATCACTAGCAAGCCCGTGAGGTAACATATAGTAAAAAGAAAAAAAATAAAAAAAAATAACTAAACTAAGCTAATTTCTAACTAAAACTTTCTAACCATTGTCCTCGGCAAAGGCGCCAAAAACTTGACACGATCTGCAAACGCGTATACGCAAGCACACGGTCTAGTAGTAAAGAGTGAGTATTTTTAATACTCGGGTTGTCGAGTCCCACGAGGACAATCTCGTAACAAGCTACAATTAACAAATTAGTCAATTTCACTGAGTAACAGGAGGAAGCAGTTAGAATTGTGAGGTTGCCACCCCAAACCAGTGCATTTAATGATTGCACAAATAACAGAAAAGTAAATTAAAAGAGATCTTAATCAGTTATGGAGAAACTCGGCAATATCGTACATCACCTTGGGCTGTAAAAGATTTTTGGGTAATCTGAGTAACACGTTAATTCAGTTCTAAATAATCCGGGTAATAGCACTAACCATCTCATTCCACTCTCAGGTCTTTTTACGTCACGATACACCTAGGGTCATTTCAGTCCACCTATGTTTACTGGTCCGTTCAAAAAGGGTCTCTACTAAAAATATCACGGGTCATGTCGGTCCATCGTTTTACAAAACTGATGAATGATCCTACTAAATCTACCCACACTGTCCAATCCTAACACTTCTTCATTCTGTCTCATTGGTTTGGGATTAATTTTCATATCTCATCCTAGCTAGTTAAAGTCACTTTCGCGCACTCGCTAACTAAGTAGTATTTCTGGTTAATTAGTCCATCAATACTAAGAATGAGGAATAGTATATGAACAATTGTATTAGAACGAAATCAATAATTAAGCATGATTCAATCTTAAGGAAGATACCCTAACTTACAAACTATTAAGTCTTGTGTAATCGTGTCAATAGACTATGATCACTAATGAAATCAAGAAACTACAGCTCATTCAATAGAAGAAATCTTCAAAGCATGAAACTAGATTCCATCTGAAAAATCAATGTTTACATAACCCTAGGATCTCATATGAGATGCCTATCTAGGATAGTTTAGCTACTCATTGCAATATTAAAAATCGCAAGGAGTTTCTCCATCAATATAATTAATAAAGGGAAGAAAAGAAGCAAATGAGGATCTCTAATGGTGTCTTGATGTTCTTCCTGGTCTCCTCTGCACAAGAATGATCGTTTTCCAGTCCCCTAGGTCGTTCTTGAGTAAATTCCCGTCAGTGCTCTTCAATATTTGAATTTTAACCCCAAAAATCGTACTTTAGTATTAGTTCTATTCGTGCGAATGCTTTCCTACGAATGGGAATTTCTTTCGTACGAATGGAATTCGGACTCTGACTTCTCCAGGCCATATCTTCTTCCTCCGATCTCCAATTCAGCTCCGAGACCTATCGTTAGAAAGCTATTTGAGTCTATTTTCATTTAAAACCGGTATCAATCCCAAATTCCTAACATAATTCCTGATATTATCAAATGAGTGCATACTGGTCATTCTAGCTTCTCAACCTTTGCTTCTATTCACTGCGCTTGAGCTCACGTGGTTTCCCAAGTTCGTTTCATGCCTCCTACCAACCGATGAGCATTCTCTCTTGTCAAGAAAACATGAAAAAAACATCTCAAGCGATTATATTTGACAAATAACATCGAAATACATATAGAAACACCCAGAGTAACAATAAAGTGCGTATGAAGCATTAAGTGACAAACTGAATCATATTCTTTGCAATTATTCTCAAATCTCTCATATTAATGTGGAAAATGGAAATAAGATATAGCTCCTAAAAGGCGCTATCACCCACCCTATCCACTTGTGCTAATCTCAGCTCAACTTTGGGTAGCTTCTGCAAAGTCTTGAGGTAGGATGCCAACAAAGATAAATACTCCATCTTCCTTAGCCTCAATGTTCCCAAGGATCTGGGTGATTTTTATGCTGATTTCCTAGGAATCAAAGTTTAAAAAAAAGAAAGAGCACCTACCTTGGTCATCCACTCATACAAGGGGGAAAGAAAGAGGTGATCTTTAGATTTTTCCAGGACTTTGTTTCTGACAGATTGGAAGGATTGCAAGGCAAACTCCTGAATAGCACTGGTATACTTACTCTTGCTAAATCGGTCCTGTCTGCCCTCCCCAACCTATGTCAACCTACAAGCTCCCTACTTCTCTGAATGATGAAAATTTCAACAAAATCCTTAGTTTATAGTGGAACCTAGTAAGAAAGCCCCTCTTAAAACAATGAGGGCCGCTATGCTTCACCCTTTTTTCTTCACCCTTCAAGTTCACCTCCTACGTGTCAAGATATGATTGGGTTAATATTTATTTTAAGATATTTTTATAATCACATCACCAATAATAAACATTCACATAAGGGGTGAAGTTGAAGGGTGAAGAAAATGGGTGAAATTTAGCATTTCTCAAAAAATCCCCAAGTAAACCATCTTCAAACTAAATCTCTTTGGGGCTCTGCTTAAGAAATTTCAATTGGTTCAACCAGACCCTCCTTGCCTGTAAAGGCGGTCGTATTTACAATAACCCCAACTTGCTTTCATCCATAGCGTTTCTACATAAATATTGTAGGGGAAAAGGATCTTATGAAGGTTGACGCTCTAATCAATGATTCTTGGGCCTGGAAAAGTATTCACTTTGGAAGGGGCCTCCAAAAGAATGGGATTTTATGAAAAGTGGGTAGTGGAGATAATATTCGTATTCCACAGGATAGATGGATCCCTGGCCTGAGCTGCATGGTTGAAAGCTTTGTGAATCCTGGTTATGACATCGAGAATGCCTATCTTAAGGGCTGGATGACCCTGTCTAAGGGAATGCAGGAATGGAGGGAGGATCTAGTCAGAAGATATGTGCCACATTTTTTTGTTAACCATATCCTTGCTATCCAAATTCTCCCGAGAAAGGAAAATTATATCATTATTTGGCCATTCACGAGAAGCGGACATTTCTCGACTAGATTGGGGTACAACTTCATTCACAGTAACAACAAAAATGTCACCTTCCTACTGGTTTCTTTCTTAACACCCACAAAATCTCAAGGGATAAAGACTGGGGGTGCTATTTGGGGTCTCTACATTCATAGAAAATGGAAATTCTTGTTACAGAAATGAGGTCACAGCAAGATCAAGACCCTGAGCTATCTCAATACACGTTTCAATTCTGGAAATGATGTATGTCATTTATGCCACATTGAGCCGGAAACCACATAACCTACGTTCTTTCATTGTTGTGTTGGTACCCCCTTTGGGCCTATTGCCCTGACCAACCCCATCCGAATAAGGATCTTGGCACTAACCTCCCTGATATAATTAATAAAAAGGACAAGAAAGCCATTCAAATTCTTTCAGCAATATGGAGAGGGAGATCCGACAAGGTTTTTAATGGAATGAACTTAAATGCGAATGCTATTATGGCTCAAATTAACGCGGACACTCTTTTCACCTCCATCTTTGGGAATATAGCTTCTGCCCCTATGAGTCAGGGACATCTGCTTTGAGTCAAGAGTAGTGGTGTGTAACAACAATTGCTACACGTGCTACATTTGGAATTTTAGTGGACGGTGCTCTGATGGATCACTCGCGTGATAGTAGTACAGGTATTGCGGTCATGGGCGCTGGCGGAAGAGAATGGGTCATCGGAACAAAGACTAAGGCGCCAAGTGCTCTTCACGCTGAAATTCTTGTTGTTAAACATGGGTGTAATTTAATTTTACATCATAATATCACGAGCATTAACGTTAAAACTGGTAGCACTCTTGTCTTATCTTTGTTTCAGGGAGACTTAGACCATCTCCATAAGGTGGAGCGAAACCTGATTTGGACGAAAATTTGCTCTATATCCTACTACCTATATAAAAGAAGTTACGGCCAGTTTGCGTGGCAGTGGTGGTCCAATTACGTGCTGCCAATTCGGACCAAGTGCCAACGAAATGCCTACGTAATTGTGACGTGTAGAAAAGGTCGGTTATGCCCTTGCTGACGTGGAACGGATAGGCTGTGGTTGAAGGGCGATATTGTCTTTTGAACTGTCTCTGGTTGGTTTGGGCTGTGGAACATGAACTTCGTAGTCGGTGATCTTCTTGGTGGGACAGGTGGCGATGCTCCGCGTAGCTGTGGCTGGTTTCCGGCAATCGTTAGTGGGACAGGTGTCGACTTTTTGCCATTTATTCTTAAGTATGTGGGAGACGGCTCTTCTGATGTTGGTGCCATTTGCTGATTTATTGTCAGTAGGTTAGTTCTTTCGTCTCTCTTCGTCTCTGTGTTTTCTACGGATTGTGGGTTTTGTTTTCGCCGGCTGCCGGAAATTGGTATGGTGGGTTGTGCGTTATCCGGTACTTGGTGTGTGTATCGGTTTGTCAAGTTCTGTGGGGTTGTTGAATTGGGTTTTTTGACTTGGGTTTTACTTTTTTCTTTTTTCCGGGCAGTTGGTGGTTGGGGTGGGGGGGTTTATTTGGTTGGTTGTGGATTGAATATTTACTCTGCCATGTGGGTTGTTGTAATACTTACTTGCATGTGTGTTTTTTATGATGATGATTAACAAATAGGTATTTCTATATGGTTTGATTGCTTGCATGTGTGTGTTCTGGGGTTTTTTTGTTGGCTAATGGTGTTATTACTGCATGTAGAAGTGTGCTATATATACGTATAGGCTCTGCATGTGGTGGTTGTAGCCAGTTGATAAGATGATGCTTGGTTAGTATGATTCACATTTGCTTACATTCAGTGTTGGTGTTTGCAGGTTGATCAGCTGTTGGTTGAGCAAGGAATTTGTTGTGATCGCTTATCTGGTATGGTCATATCTGTTAGAGTTGGCATTGTGTGTTTTGTTCATGCCTGTTGTTTGTTGCTGAGTTTCTGTTCTGGCTTGCTAGCGTGTGGGATTTGTGTCTTGCCATCCCTTTGGTTTTTTGTTTGTTTGTTTGGTTGAGTTAATTTTACCTGGTTTAATGTGTAATGCTGGCTCAGTGTCTTAAGCTGGTGCGTTTCTTTTAGTAATGAGGCATCTCGGTGACGTTGGAATCGGTATAAATCATGTGTAATCTGGATTGATGGTGCGACTGAGAATTTGCGGTGTAAATGTGGTTTGTCTACTGCTTGGTTATTTGGTGTAGTTTTTGTGTCTGCGATGTTGTTATCGTGGTTGAAGTTAATTGATGTTTGTGGCTTTTTTGTAGTGTTTGGCCTGTGGTTTCTAAATGCCTACAGGTAGTCTTGGGAAACGTACTCGCCGGGGTTTAGTGCGGGAGGAGCTAGCACGCGGTTCAGGATTATCTGCAGAAGTTAACAGTCCTGGCCCGGCTCTTCGGCCGACGAGTAGATCGCGGTTGGAAAATGCGGATGGTGGGCCTTCGTCTGATTGCTTATCTGGTATGTTCATATCTGTTAGAGTTGGTAGTGTGTGTTTAGTTTCATGCCTGTTGTTTGTTGCCGTGTTTCTGTTTTGGTTTGCCAGCGTGTGGGATTTGTGTCTTCCCATCCCTTTGGTTTTTAGTTTGTTTGTTTGGTTTAGTTACTTTTACCTGGTTTAATGTGTAATGCTGGCTCAGTGTCTTAAGCTTGTGCGTTTATTTTAATAATGAGGCATCTCGGTCAGGTTGGAATCGGTATAAATCCTGTGTAATCTGGATTGATGGTGCGACTGAGAATTTGCGGTGGAAATATGGTTTGTTTACTGCTTGGTTATTTGGTATAGATTTTGTGTCCGTGATGTTGTTACCGTGGTTGAAGTTAGTTGATGTTTGTGTCTTTATGTAGTGTGTGGCCTGTAGTTTCTAAATGCCTGCAGGTAGTCTTGGGAAACGTACTCGCCGGGGTTTAGTGGAGGAGGAGCTAGCACGTGGTTCAGGATTATCTGCAGGAGTTAACACTCCTGGCCCGGCTTTTCGGCCGCCTGGTAGACCGCGGTCGGAAAATGCGAATAGTAGGCCTTCATCTGCAGGAGGTAATACGTCTGCCATAGCTCCGCGGCCCTTGGGTAGACCGCGGGGGCGTATTGCGAATCCCAGCCTGTCTGTGCACAATGCAGATGTGAGGGGCTCTGTTACCGGTTCTGTTGACTATACCGCGATACCAGGTAGTAGTGTGCAAGCACCTAGGTATGCTTCCCCGTATCCCATGCCTGTTGGTTCCATGGCTATTAGGGGTTTTGGGCTGAACAGACCGTCTGTTGGTTTTACGGCCGGATATGGTACTGCTTTGGATGCCTATAATGGTTTACCAAATACTGTGCTGTCCTATATGCCAGCCGTGTCATCTGGGTTGCTGAATATTGCTTCAGGCGCGTCGGGTTCTTCATCGCCAGGTTCATTACAGCATCCAGACACTGTCTATGCGCCTCCCGGGAATAGAGGGACCTCTGTCGTACCCCCTGCTGTATCTGTGGGTGAATGTAATAGTCGTGATGGCGGTGCTGCTCCAGTTCCCCGGCCACCCCGTTAGTCTTCTGTTCTCGATTATGGTTTCATTTGTATTTATATGTGTTTTCAGTTATGGTTTGATATCTGTTAACTGGTTTTGTATTTGGTTGTGTAGGGCAGAGACGTACGAAATAGTGGGAGAGGGGTGCTCCGCCCCCGCCTATGGAGCCAAGCATGCTGCCCTCTCCACGTAGATGTCCACATTGTGATGCTAAGTTATTTGCGTACGAACCAGATGGCTTTTGCTGCAGTGAGGGGTGTGTAGTCCTTGCCCCCCATGAGATCCCAAATTCGTTGGCGGAGTTGCTCCTGTCCGACAATGTGAATAGCGAAGATTTTCCGGAACAATATTCGTGCATACAATTGCCTGTTTTCCTTCACTTCGATGGGTGTGAAAGCTGATCCTCACTCGAAGAATGAAAGCAAAGGGATCTATACATTCCGTGTACAGGGCCAGATATAGCACTACATTAATGATATTGATCCTGGCCAACAACCTCCTAGATATCTACAGGTTTATTTCTATGATTCAGTCTTCCAGCTGCAGAGCCGAGTGAAGGCTTTTGAAAATCTTGATCCGGCTTTTATTTGATGCTTGACTGATATTCTAGAGGCCAATCCTTATAACCAGTCATTTCAGTCTATTAGTGCAAGCCCTGAATTTGCTGATTGTGATGTTTGGATTAAATGCGATCCCGGACTTGATCAGCGAACGCAAAATTTACCCACATCTAATCAGGTTGCAGCAATTTGGATTGACGATGAGTCGCGTGCTGGTAAATACGTCCATGATATTAGGGTAAGGCATAAGGGTGGTGAAGCAAAGAGTATTCAGTATCATCTGGGTTGTTTTGATCCGCTTCAGTATCCTATCATGTTACCTCGTGGGCAGCCTGGATGGCATCCTAGAATTTATAAAAAACCTCCGAAAAAGAAGCCACGAAAAGGTAGTTTGATGTTGTTACTTAGTAGGTGTGAGTTTATATTACCAGTGTTGTTGTGTGTGGTGTGTTGCTGAATAATGAGCCTCTGATTGCAGGTCCAAGTGATGCAGAGTCTGACAGTGCAACTGTTAGCTGTCGTCAGTATTACTGCTACCGGTTACAGATGCGAGATATACGCCGGTCATCGATGTTGTTCTTTGGGCGTCTGCTTTAGCAATACATGGTCGATATGTATGTGAAACGCGAGACAAGCAGGCTAGATTATGTGCGTCCACCCGAGTTCGTAGAATTCCATACATAATGTTCAGGAAACTCACTGTAGAGCCACTGCCTAGCTTCTGGATCCCGTTTATTTGTTTCAAAATATTTGGTTAACATCGTCTTCTTATATTTCTTATCCGTCGCGATATACGCAAGTTTCGTATATTTGTCGAATGCAATGTACTGCATTCCAGGTAGATGAAGCTGGAGGACAGTGACATCAGGATACATCTCATTCAAAGGAAACTTGAAGATACGCCAAGCAGCTTCAGGCGGGGAAATCCATCTAGCAGACTGAAAAGCCTTTATTTCATCTATGCAACCCTTCTGTTCCGATATCACTTGGAACACAACCCTGTCGTGACCTTTGTGTATATATTTGTACAGATATTAAACAGCCTTTATGGTTGAGCATATTTCTACATTTATGTGGCAGTCATACTTAGCAAGCAAGTAAGGGTTATACGGCACAACCCACCTGTTGTCCAATGTTTGTCCTCTTACCCCAACAGTTCGGCCATTTCTTTGCCGGCGATAAACTGCGAATGCATCATCACCAGTCCTTGTAACATCTGAAAATTCCCGGGGATATTTGTTCTTGCAGCCAGTTTTAGGTCGCATGCAAGAGGTGATGCTATTGGTCGTACAGTGGCTGCTAATCCCGCGGAAGGTGAGCGTTTCTTCTTGCGTATACTGCTAATGCATGTCAGAGGTGCAGAATCATACAAGCATCTTCGGACCGTCGGTAGTCATGTGTGCGAACCATATTGTGATGCCTGCGAAAAACTTGGGCTGCTTGAGAAAGACACTGCATTGGAAGATTGTTTAGAAGAGGCTACAACATTCCAGATGCCACACACTTTAGGACGACTGTTTGCCACCATTCTGGTCTTCTGCCAGCCGAGTAATCGTCGGCAGCTGTGGGAACGATTTTATGCTAAGCTTTCTGAAGACTATCGTCGTGGAGAAGCCAATAGTGAAGGTCAGGTCCTTTCAAGGACTCTAAGACATGTAAACATGGTACTCGAGTCAATGGGAAGGCAGTTAAGAGATTATAACTTGCCAATGGATATTAATGGTTCCGATGAAGTTGCACCGCTAAATCGAGAGATCGATGAAGAGTTAGCAATTCCTATCCCTCCAGAAGACATTGCGACATCGAAGCAACTGAATGAGGACCAGCAAACTGCATATGATGTAATCATTGATCATGTTTTGCGGAAGAAAGGTGCGTGTTTCTTTGTTGATGGGCCTGGTGGGACTGGGAAGACATTCCTTTACAGAGCTATCCTCGCTCGTATTCGTGGCATGGGTTATATTGCATTGGCTACTGCCAGCACAGGTATTGCAGCATCCAATTTACCTAGGGGTCGAACAGTGCATTCTCGCTTCAAGCTACCTCTGGACACAAAAGAGCAGAGTTGGTGCAACATTGGGAAGCGGACTGTCTTAGCAGAGCTGATTCGACAATCAAGTGTAATTACGTGGGATGAGGTTACAATGGCGAAGAAGCAGAATATCGAGGCTTTTGAATCTATGCTCCGCGATATATGCTTGAGCAACGAATTGTTTGGAGGGAAGGTTGTTGTTTTCGGTGGTGATTTTAGGCAAGTACTTCCTCTGACAGTGCGAGCAACGAAGGAGGAATGCATATGTAACAGCATTGTTGCTTCACACCTGTGGCCTCATATGCGCCTATTACGTCTAACGGTGAACATGAGGGCAATACATGATCCATCTTTTGCGGAGTTTCTATTATCAGTTGGGGATGGCCGCTTGCAAGAAAATGATGAATCCTTATTAAAGCTACCGCAATCTATGGTTGTGCCTTTTGTAAATGAAAGAGCATCGATTAATGCTTTCATTGATTACGTTCACCCTAACTTTGAAAGCGATTGCCTGAAGTCTGATTACCTTGTGTATCGGGCCATATTGACACCAAGAAATGATTGTGTTGATTTACTGAATCAAATTTTACTTGGTAGATTCCCTGGTAACACACATGTCTACACAAGTTTTGATCATTGTCTTCCTGGTAGCCGAGATAACCATTCTTTGGAGTTTTTACATAGTCTTACACCTAATGAACTGCCTCCTCATGAGCCATGCTTAAAATGTGGTTGTCCTGTGATGTTGTTACGAAATTTAGATTCATCTGCCGGGCTGTCTAATGGTATTAAACTCATTTGTAAAAATCTCCTTCCTAATATCATACATGCTGAAATAGCTATAGGACACAATAAAGGGAAGGATGTCTTCATACCTAGGATACCACTCAGGCCATCTGAGACAGATAACTACCCAGTTGAGTTTGAAAGAAAACAATTCCCGGTCCGACTATGCTTTGCTATGACAATTAACAAGTCCCAAGGCCAAACTTTGCAGTATGTTGGTATTTATCTTCCTCAACCAGTATTCTCGCACGGTCAACTCTATGTTGCATTATCTCGAGCAACGTTGTCTGCGACAGTGAAAATTTTAATACATCCACTTGATAATATCCAAACTGTTGACAGTACCCAGAATGTTGTGTATAAACATCTGCTACGTCGAGCATCCGGGCAATTATAATATTGATTCACAATAGGAATAGCATATACTATATATATACACACATATATATATAATCTTTTTTTTTATTATTATTGTTATTATTATCTTTTTTTTTTTGTTTTTTTTTTTTTTTTTTTGGTCATGCTTTCGTCCGTGTCACTGGAAATACGACACATGAAATTATGGCCCCGAATATGTGCTTGCTATAATCTTGCCTGGTTGCATTATTGTGGTTTATATTTGTTGTTCGCTTGATTTTGCTATATCAAATGTACTTGCTGCAAATTTAAATGATTGCGTGATTATGCATCAAGTTTTTTTACGATCTGAAAAGCATGTAACTACAAATGTGGTGCTTATATATGCTGTTTGTGTGTTGCTGTTGTAAACTAGGGATGGAAAGTGATATGCTGAAGTTATCTGCCCTAACTGATCAATTGAAAGAATGGAAGATTAAACTTCGTGTTGTTGAGAAGTACCGTGCAACAACAGCTCGATTTGGCAACACTAAGTATCAGCGATATGTCCTTTGTGATAGCGAGGTTAGTTAGCGAGTAGTACACTGACCTCACCCAAAACCTGTGTCATAATCATCATTACCTGCTTTGTCCTGCGCAGGGTAAAAAGATACAAGCCACAGCTTTTGACGGTGAAATTGAAACGTTTGACAAACAGCTACATCCATATCATTCATACTGGTTCAGTGATGGAGCTGTACGCCGTGTTAACCCGCAACATCGCTACATTGATCACGATTATGTCCTTGTTCTGGATCCTCAGATGAAAATTGTACCAGTCGAAGATGCTGCAGATGAAAGAGGAGCTACTACGTTCAATTTCAAGAATCTGACTGACGCCCGCGACCTCATCGGGAAACCTGACAAATTTGGTAGTTTCCCCCAATATTTTAGCACTGCATCGCTTGCTGAGTTTTTTATGCGTTGCTCGTATTTAGTTGTGCTTGTTATTGCTGTGCTTGTCGTGGCTATCTTTCTTTGTTCCATCGAAATTTACATACTCACAATATATGTATCCATGTGCAGATGTTGCAGTGATAGTCATAGCTGTCATGTCGCCGAAAACAGTGCCATGGAAGGATTCGATTGCTCGTTCGAAGGTTCGAGATATAGTTGTTGTCGACGATACGTAAGTTCTTGGATGTGCCTTGCGTACTTCTAATATACTGTTCTGCGCCTATTCTTGTTAGTTAGGTATGATCACATTATAGGCAGTGGAAGTTCTTAAAACGATAGTATAGTTAAATATTGTTTCCTACACTGCAAATATCGCTTTGTTATGCTCTGTAAAGTAATAGAAGAACGAAAGCATACCAGATCAACATTAAGCTTGTACAATGTGACCTGTGAGGAATGAACCATCAGTGTATGCAATAAAGATATTCTTGATTTGCCTGATAAATTAATATGAGCATGTACAACACTTGTATGTTCCTTTGATCCATCAATTTTGTTTTGTTCATACTGGTATGGAATTCAGATATGAAATATACATGTTATATATATGAAAGATGTCTTTAGTTGTTTATGATGCTGAAAATTGTTGTGTAATCGATGATATCATGTGGTGTCTTTCCCCTTCCCCTTACTGAATCTTATCCACTCTATCTATTTGCTGTTTTCTCTAACTTCATTTGCCTTGCCAAACAGTTTGAGTCCAGTGTGCCTTTCAGCTTGGGATGAGATAGCAACCACTGATGCAGAAAAACTGGCTAAGTTAGCAAAGTCCCAGCCGGTGGTCATCGTCACTAATGTTGTGGCATCGAAATACTCGGGTATGAACATGCTGTCTTTTGCTGAAATGTTGACGTATGATATGTTATGTTTGTACCTACTGTTATGTTCATAAATGGTTTTGCCTGTGTCTCCCAGGATTCTCCTTGAAAACTACTATGTCTACAATGTTCTTGACTGATGTTCCTGATGCACGGGTCGATGAATTGTTGGATTGGTAAACTGCCTTCATTATCTACCTATATGTAGTGCATAGGTTGTCGTATGGTAGTTTATGTTAACAAACTAAAGATATTGCAGGCGTGATGCTAACTACGAGAAAATTGATGCTATTAGTGACCCTGAGATGTTACTGAAAAAGAAAGTTGTCAATACTTCTACATCTGAGTTCAAACTTGTGAGGATTGCAGACTTACCAAGTAGTCCGGTAACTTGTCCTGTCTAGCATTGTAATCGCGTGCAAATTTATCTATGATATTCCCGATTGAATTAATGTTATTTTGCATTGCAGCAGGCTGGTTTTGATGAAGTCTGGGTGAGAGTGTCTGTTGTTGTAGCACCATGTAGTCAGCGGCCGTGGTATACCGCATGCAACAAATGCAACCGGGCTACTAACCACGTGCTAGGCGAAGTATTTGCTTGCCCAGGCTGTGAAAAAAATGACTGCATTTCTGCACCATGGTATGCCGCGTTCCATCTCACATAATTTTTTCAAAGTTATTGTTTATCAATTCAATAACTCATGTGATCTATGGCTGTATACACAATAGTCCATTTGTGAGCAACGGGGTCTTTCTCATGTAAGTATATGATTTCTAATTGCGATGTAAACAAATTGATATCGTGCAGGGGGCGCCTCGGAGTTCGAATTGGTGATGGCAGTGGTGAACTTGAGGTTGCTATATTTGGACATGCTGTTGAAACAGTGCTAAATAAGAGTGCGGTCATCCTGTCTGCAATGACTCCAGATGTAAGCTAACTACGCCCATATATCGCAGTTTTGAGTTGAAATGCGGCCGATTCCATGGGATGTTAATTAATATAGTCGTCTTGTATTGCTATGCAGGAACAGAGCGATGTGTTGTCCAAGGCGAATGATGCAGCGGTAGACAAACGATTCTATTTCCGCCTGGCTCCATCCAGCAGCAAGAATCCCCGCTGGCTTAACAAGTGGAGTGTTCGCCAAGTTGAGATTGCATAAAATTAACTCTGTGATGAAGGCCTGTAAAACTATGTGATCAGATATGTATGTAGATACAAGGACTGCATTTAGCAGTGCATCCTGGAGACAGCAGTGCATAAAATTAACAACTTGTGCTTACACAGTTGTTATTTTTATGCTTTTTGCTAATATTTTTTTGTGCAGTTTCATAGCAAAACATGGCAGTCATTTTGTGCATATGAAGATGCCATACTATATAGGTCCTGTTCTGTTGTAGTGGAAGGGTAAAGTAATGTCTCCAATCATAGCAGAGACCTGGGTATTTTTTTGGGTACACTTTTGGGACAACATATGTGTAACATAACATATAATGTTTTGTTTGTTTAGTATCGGTGCTTTTCCTTCATACATTTTCCTACACCACATCTAATATTTATTCATTGCACATCCATCTCTTTAAGATATCCAGCTTCGCATTGTTTGCTGGCAATCCAATGTTGTCTGACGTCAGTAATTTTCTATGATTCATGTATTTGCATATATTATTCGAGTTAGTGTCTGATTATTGTTGTGTCATTGTAAAATGGACGTCTTTGATAGACATCTACACGAAACTTATTATGTACACATTGTTTTAATGCAATTAGCAGTTAGTTAAATATACCTGCGCACAAATCATGCCGGTGTTATAGATGACATAGCAATTTAAAGTTTGATGAATACAAGATTTTAATAAAACCAGTTATTAGTAAGAATGCAACCTTAATACAATGCAAGACTAAACTCCAAATTATACGTAATAATCTCTCGTATAATTTTTAAACGCCGATGCAGATATATTAATTTCTTAAACGAAGACTCAATTAGTTCCCAGCAAATAACTATTATGTATTCGTTCTCGATTAAACTCGGCCAATCATATGCATGATATTAAATATCCACAAATAGGAGGGCCTCCACTGCAATTTTAGTCGAGCTGCATAATAAATTAATCGCGCAAAACTTCGTTGGGTATTCATGACCATCCACTGCTCCTCCCACCCAACCTTTCATATTGCAAGTCTTATGTATCGCCGCCAAGATTCACCTGCTTCAGGTACGTTTCGTTTAGGGTTTTCCTTCCAATCTGTAATATCGCATGAAAAAAAAGGATTTGCACAAGTTCATAAGAATACCTGCTTATATATTTGTACACAACTCATTGAATTCAGCTATCACTTGTTTGTGTTATTGTATTCAACATTTTCAATCTGTAGTGTTTGCAATTGCGAGCCCATAGTGACAATCTGTTTTTCCCCCTTCGATATTGTTTATGTGCTTTTGCTTGTATGTACTATTTCATCAAAGTATGCATGCTCAAGATGCCAAAGATTTGAATTGCGTAAATGAATAAATATATGAAACACGAGTTCTTGGGTAGTTTGAACCGCATTATGTTTGTGTCACTGTGAGAATGCATAACTATGTTATGATCCTTCTGGTTTGTCACTGTAATGTGTGTTTGTGTGTGTGTGTAATTCAATATGAACTTATTAAAGAACTGATGTGGTTGCCATTTGTATACATAGCCTACATTCTATAATCAAACATTAGCAGTTAAGGCCTCAGCATTGGAATCAGTATGAATTTCTTCAAAGTTATCGTATCCAGTGATCGAAAAAATGACAAACTGGTAAGCTTATATATAAAGCTTCTAATACTAGTATATGCCTAGGTTCAAAAATAGTTAGTAAGTACATGTTCTGCATACAAGGAACTTAACAATATTATTTCAAGCAGGCAATCTAATCAGCTGTTGTTCCGCTTGCAGTCCTTGCCCCGTATCTTTGTTGATGTTTACAGGAAAGATGTTGGAAAGATTGTCTAGCTACGAACTCCCTACGGTGCAATCTTTGACACGATGATTCTTGCAGGCAATAATGAACTGTATCTTGGCAATTGGTGGAAAACTGTGGCCAAGTTCAACTCAATCACTTTGGGATATTTCGTTTTCTTCAAATTTAGATCGAATCTGAGCTATGATATAAGGATAATGGATCGAACGTGCACCGAAATCACTTATCACAGTATTGTTAAGCAGGAAAGCAATTCTACTGCAGGCATTAAAGAAATAGCACCTCGCTTCTTCAAGCTTTACGATCCATTTAACAAGAAGATACCACCGTGGTAACAAATCATCAGAAATGCAACGTATCAAATTTATAGCTACATTCCGCGAAATTACAAGCATACTATGACTAATATTTCCTGTATTAATTTGAATATGTGGAAATTTATGGCTTGTATACAGAAAGTAAGAAACAGTTAGGAAAAATAGACATCCCTACTGCTATTGAAATGAATGCAGCACATTGTGATAGAAAATTCAAGGCAATGTGAGTAAGCCATTAGTATAGGCAACAGCACAGGTTGCATGCAGGCCAGACATGTGGCTGCTAGAATCTGCTTGACATTCATGACTCTCTAGGAACCAATGCATCAGCTCACCCATTACACCTATGCTGTTATCTGTATTCATAAACAGTGAAAGATTTGGTTGAAGACACTTGTCAACAGAATTCTGAAATTTCTTGGAGACCAAGTTGAAAGAACAGATATAAATTAGTATTCCACTATTTCAACTATCTGCCGAGCGACACTTCAAGGTAACCACTATATACTAGCATAAATTGAAAATATTGTTTCCACAAACAGAAATCTAACGAAGTTACTTTACAATGTGCAGATAAATAAGAGAAGTATAATCTGGATGCAAGAGTAGTATCCACTTCTGTATCGCCAGTTCAACGACGTGTGTTGTGTTCGTAATCCACGTTAGTAAGTTAGATACTGCAACAAATAACCATTAGAAATATATGCCTTATTTGGGTTTGTAATTATCGAAATTATAACAGATATATTTCAATGGAAAGCTGCCCTAACACTGCAACTGAGCCAACCGTAACCGAGGGAGCACGCAGTATTCCAAGAGGAAGGCCGAGGGAGCAGCTATCTGTCGCAAAATATTCAACAGTGGTAAAAATGTTGATGAAATGATCACAGATACTGAGAAGGAAATTCAACGAGTGGAGCGACAAATACAAATACTGGGAAAAGTAACCTTTCTCAAGCAACAGCAGCTCGAGATCCAGACGCAATTTCTCCTAAAAATGCAGCGAATGAGCATTGCCAGTAGGCGGTCGGTTACATCCAGCACGTCATCATCGGGATCCAAGCGAAAACGGTCTCCAACAACGGCAGCAGAGGATCAGTAGAAAATGAATCTGTTAAGATATTCTGGATGTTTGAGTCTAAATGTTGTTTTTACGGTACTTTTGCAATTTGACGTTGCACCCGTTTCGTAGTAACTTATGCCTCATAATTTTGGGATGTCAACAACTTGTAACATCTCTTTCGTTTTTTTTCCTTGCTTCTCTCCCCTCTTTTTCCACTCTTTTTTTTTATTATTATTATTTTCCTTTTTTTACACCCAAATATGATCTCCTAATTTGTCTGCACTGTCAAAGTCATAACTGGGCACATATTATATGTTATTATTACAATTTACTATATAAAATTCATTACTTCAGAACATTAAAAAGTAACGTCAGTAAGCAAAAACCTTTTATCAAGATTATTACAAATGAGAATCAATATAGTGATTATGGACACCCAATTTATAAAATACAATAAAAAATAACATTATAAAAATTTATCACTGATACCTAAAAAGCAGAGCTAACTTTAAGATTTGAAGAAACAATATCCACATCCTAAATTTACAACTACCCAGCTTCGTTGTGCTGGTAAGAAGACCTTTCAACTTCATCCTCTCAGTCAAATCTTCTCTGATTTCTAACTTTTCTCTAACAGGTATTCCAACTTATCTCGCAATCATAATTTCGAACAGGTACTCGATGTCATAACGTATCTGTCATAGCGATCTACTTATTCACAGTATTCGTATTCGTGATTGTTTAGGCAACGGATTCTCCAACTGGAGTCATCAGATCTCTGCGAGTCACAGGTTCTAATATCATCACTCTACAGGTACCTGATTCCAAATAGGATCTTCTTTGTCTGTATAATCGCTCACAGAAAGAAATCTACATTACTCATATTCATTTCCTCCTGTGAACAACTAATTGGCATTTATCGGGTGCTACTGCCTTCATATGTTATATTAGTGATTTCTATTCCAGATATGCTATCAATGTCTTGATCTATAAATAGTAAACTCCACGTAGCGACAAAATCTGTCTGATTGGTACCGAACGGAAATAAATATATTTGTTGATGAGAAGTTCATCTTCAGTTTCAATTTAAGGCACACATTGGTATATTTGGCTGGATAATGAGCAGAAAAAGAAACTAAAAAAAAAAGGATCGAGGGAAAACATGCTGTGAAATTGTAAGTACTAGATTCATGAATTTACTGTTGTTAATCTCACTAAAGATTAAATTGCAGTCATATGGAACGTGCAGCTTCACAAGACAGCCTTTGCAGATATATACAATTAACCTTGTGCGTAAAATAGCAACCATACTTTATCCAATTATGGATATTATACTAATATATATAGGTCACCGAATACTCAAATACTGATTATTTATTACAAAAATACGGTAGTCCAGAAATTTCAATTTTTGTAAAATAGCACGTCACTAAACACAAAACTTATTGCTCTAACTCCTTAAACAAAAAGGGTGCAGATTCAATCATGCTAAGTACAATTAATTTCTACCAGATAGTTTCCACTGCATATTGTTATTTTACGTATGAAGAGTTATGAAGAAATAGCATCAGTCTGTGAATTCATTACGACGTATCTGAGCAAATACCTTGTGCAAATTAACTTGCACTGACATTAATCATTCATAGTTTCAGTAAATAATCATACATGTATTTCAATCCCCATATCGCAACTTCTGCCCAACCAATTGCTGATGTAGCATGAACAAAGAGAACGCATTAACATGCATATCTTTTAGATCGTCTCCTCTATACCACAATCAGTAATACATATCACTATATTCCTCTTGCAGCTATCTGGAAATGAAATTCTTCCGAGTTATCACGAATCGAGATGAAGATAACAACAACTTGGTAGGCTTTATGTCGCATATATATGTGTGTGTGTATATATATACATGTATATGTGTCCTTTTTAGAAAGAAATGACATTGAATAACACTAATATTAATTGTAATAAGAGGTAGATTTACTAAAGATGCCAAGCATCTATTCACTGCAGAGACTGCCAGATGACTTCGTGCAACGTCATCGATCCAATCTTGGGATTAATGCAGAGCTTGTACTCCCAGATGGCCGAGTGTGGGAGATTAAAATGAAAAGTAGAGGTAACGACATATATTTGACAACAGGGTGGAAGGAATTTGCAGCACATTATTCGATGTCATATGGGCACATGCTGACTTTCAAGTACAAGGGACATTCGAAATTCAAAGTGAGAATCTATGGTCTCACTACATCGGAGCTAGATTATAGTGCTGGAGCTTCTATTCCGAATGCGAGTAAGCGTGAAGCTACTCGCGCATTGAAGAAGGCTGATTCTTACAAAGCTCACTGCAACAACCCATGTTTCGCTGTTGAAATACAGAAAACCCATTTGGAATCGTCTGGCGGACTGGTAAACTTTCAATATTAACTTTCATTTAGAACGGTATTACATTTAATTGCAATGATAGCGGTTGACAACCTTATGTTTGCATCACAGAATATACCAGTTCAGTTCAGCAGGGCGTACTTGAAAGAGCGGCCAACGCTTGTGTACATTACAGGGACTTCCAGTAATACAACTTGGACCTGCCGTTGTAAATTCCCAGGTGGAGAGAACAGCGACAAGAGACGAGTTTCTTGGTATCAATTTGCCAGAAGCGCTAATGTACATACTGGAGATGCATGTGCCGTGGAATTAGTTGATCCGAGCATGCCAAAATTTCGGGTGAAAGTGTTTCCAGCATAGCCTCAATGTATGAAAGTTCTGTGTACTAAGAATAACCAGACATCTCTTTTAATATTGTCATTCTGGCTACCTGTTCCAGTATTGTTCTATGTTATTATCTTTGCAAAAACATAACAACCTAATGTCGCGATATAACTATTATTTTAATGACATGCATCATGTATCGTGTAATTCAAAGCTCTGTCTATGGTTTGCTTAATATCTAATGCATTAAGTTACATTATGTTTCATATATATTGTGACATATCAAAGTAACTATCTCTGTTCTTTTTATTTGAAATGAACTTGGCATCTTCAGACACAACCTAACTTAACAATTCCAGCTGCAGTAATAATAAAGCCAAATCCTGCACACAAGTAACAACAGTATTTCAATTGTCGAATCCGATTGAATAATATCAAACTATAACACTCACATGCTGTTGTACAATTCAATGCCTTGAGATTCCACACATGCAAACTTCAAATAATGGATTTGTTGCAATATATACCCGATGACGAAGCAGAAATACACCTGCCTACATACTGAATCTGCACACAGAAAGTCACAGATATTGAACGGTTGGCAGAGGTCTCTACAGAGCATATCTTTTCAATTTCGGATGCAATTAGGTGACAAGCTTCCAAATAGCTCATTGATATATGAACCCTCTTGGGAAGCACTCGCTGATCAGATAGTGCAGAATTAATTGTGATCATGTGACCATCTCTGCAAATTGCACAAGAAATTAACTACGGATATGAACTGTCAATTCAAGACATGATCAACACATATGAAATAACGGGATGAAAATTCAACTTGCAATGGTTACCTCGAATTTAGAAATTACATTGATTATATATTGCAGAATATGCGAGCACAGGTAGGGAAGAACTCACTATATAAGAACTGCTTCCCACGTTTAAAATCAATATTAAATTGCAAGCAATACAATTGAGATTCAGAAATTGTATCAGTATACAACTAACAAATCCATTGTATTCTGAAGATGATGCCGTCCAAGATTGCAGATATTCGTGCATCACTGGTAAAGTTAGAAAACCTCAAATTATTGTTATCACAGAATGTGTGAAATTACAGGATATCCAACTGTGTCATACTATTTTTGATCTGCGTATACTTTTGGCTTCTCAATTTACAATAAGTATTTTCTACGCACAATCTTTCACGGAATTCTTCTTCTCGCATATATCTGCCCTTTGCTTTTCAATCTCTCCTCTTAATCATAATTTAACTTCATTCAAACATGTTTATTTCATAATGCATCGTTCTGATTTCTGTTTCTCCGGCTTCATCCAACGCTGAGAAGCCTATGTATGAAGAAGCCTGGCTTAGGGTATCAACACGTATCTTTCCGACCAGTCAAACCACTTGGTTCAATGCATGTAACCGTTGCAATCGTGAACGTCGACGTCCATACTGTCCCGTATGTAATGACATACAATGCAACACAAGCCCCAGGTTGATTATTTCATACCTGATGAATACATTAAAATTTACGAAGTCCATTGGCTATAATTGAACACTACCAGTTCACACATCACAGGTACATTCGTGTATAATATGATTACATACCATTTTCACAGATGCCGAGTTATGGTGGAACTGCGAGATGACACTGGAATAATGGATGTGATGATTTTCGGCCAAGCTGCGGAGACCCTCCTCCGAAACACAGCTGAAAATCTGGCAGCAATGACACCACAGGTATTACCTAACTTGCTCCGAACAGCTACAACCACAGTGCGGTACTTATTCATATGAAATATGCAGCTGCTCATAGTTATGTAGTACACAAATAACGGCATTATTTTCTCAGGAACAAGAAGCTCTACTGGTTGGCTTGAACATGGAAAATGCAAATGAAAATGTGTATGTTCGCGTGTTCAAACGCACGCAACCAAACAACCACAGGGTAACTAAATGGGTTGTGAATGAAGTTCAGTATGCATGGTAAACAAATTGATATTCCATGCACAGTCGAAGACAATGCTGCTCAACATCTGAAGAGAAAGACCACCGAATGTTTGCCTCATTGCTGCTACACTGCATTGCACTATTCACAATGATGTTTCCTCTTTGTTGTGTTATGTTAGAAATTGTATCACTTTCTGCCTCTACCGCAACTAATAATAAAGCGACTACTAATGGTTCTTACATTATCGACTTCTTTTATTTAAATATACAAAAAACAATACATTCACAAGTATGTCACGGCATCGTCCGTAAATACGAAGAAATCATTTCTGCCATTATAAAGTTAGAACGTCCTCGGTCAATTCAATATTTACACAATTTCTTTCGTCCGTAACCGAATATAATCTGCACATCTAATATAGTATACCTGTTAATGAAAAACTTCAGCAACTTCAGTGTTCTGGATATGGCATCAGTTCGCACATATTAGAAAACCTTGAATTGCAACGTATATATTCAGGATAGCGTTTACACAGAGTGTCAGCATCCTATATACACATATTCATACCACTTATAATAAAAACCCTCTGTCATACATGTGAACAATGACAACGTAGTTCACGGAACTCTTGTCGTTCATACACACATTCATGCCACGTATGAATCCAGTGACAGTAAGTGAGTGCTGAATGTGTAAACAGTCAAATAAAAAGAAACAAATTGCCTGACAAAGTCACGGACCAATTGTCCAGTTTTATCTGGCATTATCTACCATGCATTTCAACTCACCTCTTCTATAAGAAAGCTATAGATCCATTATTCAGCTGAAAAAGGATCATAAACTATCTATTCATAGAATAAGCCGTTACAATGTCAAAACACAGAAGAGCAGTCTCCGAGGAAGAAGTAACCAGCAATGAAACTATTGCAAGTTCCTCATCTTCAAGTCCATCACTCACGATGTTTGTTACTGCAGCAACTCGATTTCAGGAAACACCTCCGCCTCCCATTTAGACTCCTCGCAGTAAGTTTCCTACCATGTTTTCGTATATACAGTACTTTCAAAATGTAATGCGGCCACAACATTCTACGATATTAGTTAGCCGGTGACATATCTTATTTCCTGCTACATTAATCGAAATATGAACCTGATATATATCTTGATATTTATTTCTCTACCTTCAAGGAGTGATAAGGATAAGTGTGCATGGTTTTACCTCACCGGTAACCAATACCGGTGGAATCGGTGGTGTCTGCCGCGACGACAATGAAAACTGGCAGCTTGGTTTCATAGGAAGAATTGATGGGGTCACTCAATTGGAAAGTGAGCTGTGGGCAATTTATCAAGGTATTCATTCGGCTTATGAAAATGACTGGAAAGAAATCAAGATTGAGACCTCCAACTATGAGGCCAGCAAAATCTTTCATCTGCAGACTATTGCTCCACTCTCGATGAGGCGCGAGATCCATGATGGATATGCATTACTCAGACGAATGAAGATAGCCTTGATCCCTATCGAAAAACTGGACAATAGCGTTGCAGAGCAGCTTGCATCTATGGGATCTCAACAAAGTGATCGTTACAAAATATTATATGATGCTCCAGATATTATTCAAGATCTAATTGTTGAGGACAAATTAGAAAGTTGTAAGCGTTACACCTCCTCAACTGACACAGACTAATGCAATCTCATCTGTATGGCAATTATGTCGCTTTGCCCATGCTATTCTGTAATTTTCATCTTTAAATAAATAATGGTTATGTCAACAGTTTATATTTCACTTACTGAAGAGTTGTTAGTTCACTTCATTTATTTATATTATAACGCTGATATGAATCTAATAATGCCCGCTATAGTGTCAATATGCGCTTTAGCCCGCACCAAAACCCGCAATGCAAGGTACTGCACATTGACCCGCACCCGAACAAAGGGCCAAATTCAGCCCACACACACTTGGCTCACTTAGGCCTGCTTTTATCTTTGCAAGGTACTACACATTAAGTTTAAATATTTAAAAAATTTTAATTTACAATTTTAAAAAATTGTAACTTTTGGGTGAACTGGAATAGCAAAGTTTTATTAGACCCACATATGCAAAGTTTTATTCGTAATAAAGATTGGCCCAAAGCAAGTAAAGCCCATTATTATTTATTTTTAAATAATAAGTCCCATTATATTAAAAATGAGGTCCCCATGAAATTGTTGTAGTAATTGACGGTGCATTGCTTGCACCATCCGTCATATATCTGATGTGTAAAACGTCAACTAATATACATTGTAGCACCCGTGGTATGAACTGATGACAAACAACGAATATCAGTGAGCTCCATTTAACATCGTCAAAGATGTAACTTATCGATGAAGGGGATGTTAAAAACAAGAAAGAGCGAAAAGAACAAAACCAACTAACACAGACTAATGCAATCTCATCTCCCAACAATATTCAGTCATGACAAAGTGATTGTTACATAATATTATTTGATGCTCCAGATATTATTCAAGATCTAATCGTCGAGGACAATTTAGAAAGTTGTAAGCGTTATACCTCCTCTCCAGACACAGACTAATGCAATCTCATCTGTATGGCAATTACGTCCCTCCATGCATGTTATTCTGTGATTTTGATGTTCAAATAAATAATAGCTATGTCAACAGTTTATATTTCACTTACTTAAGAGCTGTTATTTCACTTCATTTATCTATATTAGAAGACTGCTAGCCAGTGGTATGTTCAAGTTCTCTGGCACTGAACTCACATCGAATGATGAATACCGGTGAGCTTCGTTAAACATGATTAAATGGATAACTTATCGACAAAGAGAATGTTAAAAAAAAAAAACAAAAAGGGTCAGCAAAGCTATAAATATAATCTTGCGAATACATCGTACTGTATATCTAAGCTTGCCTCCGAACATAATAATTAACACATCAAATTTACGATCACTAATGACAAATAGCAGTGACACAACCAGAGGTTATCAGAAACTATTTCTTTCATTTACTGGTTGTTCTTCAATGGATTTAGTGGTTGTAATTTTGGTACAGTAAAACTGCTATGGTTCCATATTCTGATTTGTGATTCATCTAATATGCTATGATCCCATATTGTGATGTGTGATTCATATAATATTATCATTAATCCAATACAATAAATTGGTTGATGCCATATACAAACTTCCAAATGATGCGTGCTTCGGATTGGACAACAAACCAATGTGAACAAACATTAAATTAACTCAAATTAAAAACTGCATTAATAGACAAAATATATTCCATGATTGCATAGTTTTGCATAACTAATTCAAACTAAACATAACCCAACTCCATGACACTCATCATAAAACCTAACATCAAACTACACTTCACTGGAACAGAATACCAGAAGATGCAAGACCCTCTACACCTTCCGTTTCTTCTGGGACGAATCCACAACGCCATCATCTCTGTTCTTCCTCTTCCCGCCCTGATCTTGTGTACCATCCGGTGGACAATTTGCTTTTTCCCTCCGCAAACCTTCACTGCTTTTGCCTTTAACTTTGTTCTTCTTACTTGTGCCGGGATGGTAAGTACAGGTCCAATTATTTGGAAAAGAGGAAGCTGTGTCAACCCGCCAGAATTCATCTTTCTCCGATGCATCTGAATATATAGTTGACTCCGACCCCTTCCCAAGCACATACGAGTGATCATGCCAACTCTCCCACGAAGACATACTCAACTCACTCTCATACCTCTGATTTTTCTTAACCTTCTTCTTCATCTTCTTCTTGGCACCCTTCCTCACCTTACCATCACTACTTTCTTTACTATAGTCCATTGCTGTACTCTATGTTATGCCCACAGCAAATTGGTTGTGCTTATATACAGTATATGAATATGAATGTGAGAAGACCGTTGCAACTGTTCACATCTATTCAGAGAACTTATTACCATGCATCTTCTAAGAGACACGTCTGTACTAAATGCACGCTTTCAATCAATTAGAAGATATTGCAAACCCCACTAAATCTACCGCAGAAATCTTCAACACACACGAAACGATAGATCTTAATGATGAAACGTAAATCAAAAGGACTCAGAGTGTGACTGATTGGAGAGGAAACTAGGCGTTGACAATAGATTAGGGTTTCAGGTTATAATTGTGCTTGCCTGGTGGTAGCGGAGCAATTAAGGCGTCTGTGAGAGCAGCAGGGTATAATTACGAAAATCAATTTTAAATAAGTATGATTTTGTATGATATCTATTTGAAATCCAAGAAAATAAGGTGCGAAGTTATTATATCACAAACACACGGTTGTAAACATAATTATTTTTTCTTTTAAGGAAAATATGTGAGATGAAAAACACGTCCACTGACATTAGTAAATGTCAATATCAATTTACTTCCGTTTGATTACTACACGCAATACCAATTTGTTGCATCAAATCATAGATTTCGACGTCCTCCTCTTAGAAAAAATCAACAACAATTTGTACTATACTGTTTATGTGACACATGAATTCCAATTGCACGTACAGTGAGACAATTGTGAACTTCCAAGCCGAACGACAACGCCCGGTGCAATGGCACGCCGATCTCCGCCCATCAGACAAGCAAACATGCCAAGGCCACACCGCGCGCAACGCGCGCGGGGTGGAACCTAGTTGACAAAAATATAGCCCGAACAGATAGAGCACTTCTTGAGAAAAATCAAAGACTGATTTTTGGGGGAGCAAAGCTAGGACTACTTCTGAGAGGAGCAAATATTTAAAAAACTCACTTTTAATCAAGAAATTGATTCTTGAATTACAAACAGCTATTACAGAAACGTTCATCATATACTGTAAAATCAGAATCTATACCTGAAATTAGGTTGGACGATCAATTAGTAGTAATTTTAATTCCTTAAATTTGGACTTTTACATAAACTTATTAGGGTGCTTACTATAAACTATTTTATTATTATTATTTTAATATTATATTAGTATTGAAGAAACCATATTTTGTTTAAACATACTCTATTAAATTAATTTAGATTATTTAATATGACAAGAAGGTAATTAATAAGGTTTATAAAATATATTAAAATAACAATAATTGAGAAACTTTGCTCCTCACTGATGGAGCTCAAGCAACAAACTTAAGGAGCAAATTTTGCTCCCGGATCAAATTTAAGATGCTCTTAGGCCTGCTTTCCAGGGGTACCAGGGGTATCTTTGGCCAACTTGACTTTACAGTATCTCGAAAATTTCTCGTGCTGAAGTGGTTAAAGCCTACAATGCTGCGAAGAGTGTGTTACTTGATAATCATTCTGTGTAATGTTAGTTTGTAGTAGGGTCTGTTACGGTTAGCTTTCTCGGTTGTTATGTTCTCTTTGTAGTCTTTTTCTGTATTTTTGGAAGTTTCTTTGGTTTTGCTTTATAAATTGCTCTTTCATCAAGAAAAAAATTATAAACATGTGGCGCTATTATATATGCCGTACAGTTTTACGTGTCTACAAATTTATTCACTATCTGTTTTACAAAAAATATCCATGGACACATATTTCTCATCAACTAGGGGGCTGCCCTACTATGTCTGCAAACTCAAAAAAGAAAAAGAAAAAAAAGGATGGGAAATGAACAAATTTCAAGCAGAAAATAATCTGTTCTCAAGAGTCAAGACTACTACTATTGTCCTTGAATACAAATTGGCACAACAATTTACAACATTCATGGAATAACCATAACTATTTGGCAGTAATCGCGCTTATTACCAGCCAAACAAGTCATTCATACAGTACTTCGCTTATAGAGGTAAGATCTTGCAAAGAACAGGTACGCTGTCAAACCCACTGCACTAAAACCAGCAAGTAGCCAATAGAAATAATCAAGATGTGCCCGGTTCAGGTTGTCCGTAAACCAGCTGTCCTGACCATATCTGCCAGTAATGTTCTCCACCAGAGAGATGAGAAATCCACTTAGGAAACTACCCACCCCAAAAATACTGAGATATAGAGATAGACCAATACTCTTCAATTCACCCGGCATTTGACCATAAAAAAACTCTTGCAGGCCCACCATGGTGAATACATCTGCAATTCCAAACAATATGTACTGCGGCGCCAACCACCAAACACTCATTGGAACAGTTTCCTTGGGCTCATCAAGAAGACCATGTTCCAGAGCAACTTCGAGTCTTCTTTTCTCAACCAGAGCAGCAATTACCATGGAGATTACAGATAAGAAGATCCCAGTTCCGATTCTTTGAAGCATAGTTATGCCCGATGGTTCGCCTGTTATAGCCCTGGCAACTCGAACAAATATGCGGTCATAGATAGGAATGAAAATAACAATGGACATACTTATGAAGGATTGAAGAGTGGCTGCTGGTAACACGAAATTAGATCCTATCAATCTGTCCATCGTAACTCCTTGCTTTGTGAAAAGAGTGGAGGACTGTGCAAAAACAATGGCGTATACCAGACAAGTGGCCCATATTGGAACTAGCCTCAGAACTGCCTTTGCCTCTTCAACGTCATTGATGTTACAGACATTGCTTTCATCCTTAGAACCATCTGGTGCAAGCAAAGCTTTATTAAGAAACCTGTAACAAAACCAAAAGATGCCAAACAAGATTACCGAAGAGGTGTTTCGAGCAATATTATGCTGCATATTGTAAGCTGGTATGTTAAGCCGTGAAAGTAAATACCCTTGATCTGATCAAAAAAAAAAAAAAACCACGCCATTCTATGATTTGGAGAGGCAAGTGACAAAAAGTAATCCCGGAACAAGTGACTTATATGAAGATTATCATAATCATCATACTGTCACCACTCACCCATCTGATAAAAATAATAATCTTGTGAAAGAAACACTCGGATTCCTTTCGATGGCCAATGAACTCCTTCAAATACTAATTAAAAAATAAAAACATGTGTTTCAAACAGGCTTCAATAATTTGATATCATTACATGGATAAGAATCGATGGAACAGATTTAATCAACAAACTTCAGATAGGAGTGGAGTGAGTCTTACACGAACTGGTCAGAAGCCTGATTATGAAGGATTCCCTGAGCTTCCACTTCAATAGCTATAGCTGAAGAAGTGGTTCTCCAATTCCTAGCTGCTTTGACAAATACCTGACCGATTCTTATAAATGGACTTTTTTCATCACTTTTTACACTAAAGCGGTAAGTTGTAGTTCCTAACAAGAATATGACCAGGGCAAAGGCCATAACAATGCAGGGAATCCCGAACCCGAGACCCCAACTGAGGTTGTCTTGAATGTAGTTCAGAACGGAGAGTGATATCAAAGTACCGAAACACATACAAAAATACCACCAGTTGAAAAATGAGCTTTTGGCTTTACACTCTCGTGGATCTCCTGAATCAAACTGATCAGCGCCAAAAGCCTGAACACAAGGCTTGTGCCCTCCCTGTGCAACTGCTACGAGGTACAGGGAGGAGAAGAAGAAGAAGACTTGAAGCTCAGGAGGAGAACAAGATCCCGCAATAGAGGCACTTCGGCAGTCAGAAGAGCTTGCAAAGGGAAGCACAGCTGACAAGGTTAACAGGCCAAGTCCCTATGACACATCAGTCCAAAACAAAAATATAATTAGAATGGAAGGTCACACAGTGAATTACCAAGACTGAATCATAGACACTGTTCAGAAAAATTTACCTTCGTGTATTTGAATACTAATGTCTAAAGTTCTAAAGTCCGGGAGTGCTCATGGATGATGATGATACATAGATTCATAACTAGTAACAAAACCTGGTTGTTTAGTAAGAACACTTAACTATTTTGGTCAAGTATTCATCTGGGGCAGATGCATTAGAATTTTGAGGAATTTCCAAGTGCATCCAAGTAAAATGCTTCAGAAAGTAAACGATCGTAAGAAAATGAAAGCAAAACTAACTAATGATAGTGGTACAAAACAAACATTACAGTTCACAGAGAAATGGAGATCGTCATAACATCCTGCACAGCATTCCATACAGCTTTTTGAACCAAATCTCAGTAGCAAATAAGGTTTACTGACCTCATGAAACTATATCACACTTCACACAGATACTATCTTTGAATAGTGTAAACTTTCTTCTTTCTCACGTCATAAAATTTCCTCCCATCATTTGATTTCGATCAACAACGTCCATATATGAGCTCTTCTAAGTTCTATGTGATGCATAGTTGGCCTCATGGTTTAATTGAGTCAGCTCACTTCACAAATATTTTTTCCCAACTTAACCATGATTGGCTACAATGATGAATCTCCACAACTTAGCCTAATGCTCGAATTAATTCAGAGCACTTCAATGGGTTCAATTGGATTTACGTATTACCAAAATCTGGAAAGAGGAAGTTTATGCTCTCAGAGACAGAGAGTATACCTCATTAAGTAGCCAAAAGTAATTTGCAGTTGGGAGGTTTGTTTCACAGCATTGAATTGATTGAGATAGATTCCATCAAACCCTCTTATCGCTAACTTATAATGATTGATGTGACTTCAACATACATACATAGGTACCACAAAACCCTAATGGCAATCGGATTGATGGTTGAAACTTCCTTACCAGAATATAAAGGGCGGAGGAAACTATAATCATGCGGTATCGGCCAAGGAAAGAATCAGCAATAAATGCTCCCAAAAGGGGCGAAAGAGACGCCACGCCAGACCAAGCGTTGACGTTAACCGCCGCGGCCGCCGTCGACTGGCCCAGCGGTCCCGTCAGGTAGCTGATGAGGTTGGAGCTAATTCCGTAATAGGCAAACCTCTCAGCCATTTCGACGCCTGTATTAATGAAACCCCAAGTCAAAATACAATTTAAAACACTCCCAAAAAAACCAATCTTCATGGAGATTGGAAAATTCATTATTTGAGTTACCTATGATGAACGACGCGGAGAGCCAGCCACCGGACTTTGATCTGGCGGCCTGACGGTCTCTGTAGTCAACGACACCGTCAACGATGTCTCCGAGCAAGGGAATTTCATTTTCGGGGGCGTCGATGACGGTGGAGACGGCCATTGCTCCACCACAACCACTTACTTCGTGATCAGACAAATGACATAATTGAACAACCGCGAGATAATAGGTGAGTTTGGTGTTAGCACATGGTACCAAAAAAAAACAAAAACAAAAACAAAAAAACTAATAACAAAATGTTACTACCTCCGTTTCTTCTCTATCACACCAGTTTGACTTTTACCACTATTCACTGGGTCACTTTGACCCGACAATTTGGATAGCAAAATGATGAAATTTTTTGATAATTTTTTCATAGTATTGTAGAATAAAAGTTGCTCTATAACACGGTGAAAAAATTATTACAAAATCGAATCGTTTTGCTATCCAAATCACCCGGTCAAAGTGACCAAGATACGAGTCAAAAAGTCAAACCGGTGCTATAGAGAAGAAACGGAGGTAGTATGAAATATATGATTGATATAGTGAATATTTATAACATATTGTATTACCATATTTGGATGATATACTTTGACCCCGACACCCTATATAAAGGGTGATTTGGTGGAGAATAATAGACACTTGATATTTCTTCATACTTTGTTCTCTCTTCTCTACTCTTGAGTTCACAACACGTTATCAGCACGTTCTACCCAAAGAGAAGATCAATCATTAAGAAAAGGTACGATTATTTGTCGAGAACAAGATGATCAAACGAAAAACATAATTTTCGATCTTGATTCTCTCATCTCTTTTCTTATTCAAAATTGATTCATATCAACGGCACATCGAATATATAATTTTTATTTACGATTTCTTATTTTATTCGAAAGAAAAAAAAAACGGTATGTGCTATGGGTTCATCGGGAAAAAAAATGTTCAAACCCTAGACCTCCTCGATCTACTCCTAGATCTAGAGAGGGACCAAAAACATTGCTTTCTAGCATGTTTCGAACTGAAAAGTCGAAAAAAAAAGCAAAATAAAAAAAGAAAACTGCTTAAGCAAGATGGAACAGCGGGTTGAAATCGCATGGCTTCCCTAGAGCAACGCTCCAGACCACATGATCTAAAGTCACTTATGATGTGGGTCTGTTTTGTTTGTTTTTACAACAAGTTCCTCCTGCTCCAAGAAAGTAATGCTAGTTCTTTGTGGGAATTTTTTTTTTTTGGAGCAAACTCTTGAGTGCTACAGCAGTGCCATCCGGATTGGTTGTAATCTTATTGTTGAGCTATTCATATATAATAAGAATAGAAGGAAGAAAAAAGATGACCACTTGCTGCGTACTAAAGAAATCGCGAGACTTTGCGTACGGAACCATCTTATTAAGATGCAAGTAACCAACAAAATAAAAGCAGCTGTTTCAGAGTTTTGGACATGTAAACCCAAACGCAAGTCTCTGCGTGCTCACTCACGAACCATTATGAACTCGATGACAAATCGATGTTTAAGGGCATTTTCCAATGTATCCATGAATGGTTTGTGCAAAAACTTATGACCTTGAAAACACTGTCACTCGAGTATTTGAATCAAACTCGTGACCCGGAACAGTTATTCCACTGGACCAACATTATTCGTTTACTATTACATTTTTTTATTTTTTTTTATTTATGAAAGTCAATCAAGAAATAACAAATTTAAGACTGTTTCCGTTACATATCATACATATTTCATTTTTTGCATGTTCTTATCATTCTTTCAAAGAAAAGAAAAAAAAAAGAATAAGATTATATCGCTAGAGTATTGAACTCGTGACCTCAAGACGAGAAAAAATAAAGTCGCTAGAGTTCTTAACTCGTGATTTCAAGGACGCATAAAATATATATATATATATATATATATATATATATTAAATAAGTCACTAGAGTGTTTTCTACTCGTGACAATGGGGACGCGCAATCTGAGCAATTACGCATAAGCAAGTGACTCTATTTGGCGCACCATATAGAGTCCTATCATTTGCGATCATGTACATGGTATTACTTGTTACATAATGCCCGATTGTTTTTTATCATTTCTTTAACTGAAAACAAAAGCGTGAAGTCACTTGAGTTTGTAACTCATGACATTACGACTAAGGTGGGATGAGTTTCTGGATGTCATTTATTAAACCTGTTTGAAAAAAAATATCACTAGAGTTTCAAACTCGTGACTGGACATTATGACTTGTTCTATTTTATTTTATTTTTTTGCAATTTTACTGTTTTTTTATTTGCAAATAATGTCACTAGAGTTTTGAAATCGTGACCTCAAGGCGCTTGCCCGAATGAAACAGTTCGGATAAATAAAGAGATGCTGATATTACCGTTTAATGCTGCTTAAGAAGGTTATACTGTTATTGCTTTGTGTTAAAAAAATGCTCCTAAGCTATTTGTATGCTTAGTTAAACCATGTTACATGAAGTTATAGAGCAAATAACGAATATCTATAAGCGAGAGTTATAGGTTTATATATATATATATATATATATATATATATATATATCCCCTACAGTGAGAACTACAAATTGAATTTGAAGATTCAATTTTAACTCTTCTCCTCTTGTATTGCTATTTTTTCCACTTTTACGAAAGAAAAGAGGGAACCCCATGAGAGGTTCAACCCCATAATCATACATTGGTCCTAAGCTATTCCTATACTTAGTTGAACCATGTCTTCATTTTTTTTTACTCCTTATTTCATATTGCTATTTTTACTCCTCTCCTCCAAAAAAAATAATAAAATAAAATAATTACTATGAGGAGCCTATCATCGACGGGTATGAACATCAAAGAAATTGTTTATTGCTTATGCCATCTTACCCATAACCTGCAGTTATCGAAGAAAAAAAAGGAATATATATATATAATTCTACACTCATTTTAGTTCGAGTTTATAAATGGCACTGGATCTCAGGAGGGGATGATTGATTTATGATCCACTGAATTCCTTCAAGTCAATAACGAGCCATCCCCTGAAACGAATTCTATAAATTATATGTTTAAAACAATCCGCACAGTCACAGACTTAGTAGCGATTGTTGTATGGTCTTGGTACCATGAGGATCTCATATTGATCCCCTATAATACCCTTTGTAGTAAAAGACTACATAAAAGCAGGGAAAAAAAATGAATGTTACAAATAAGCCACCCTTTAAGTGGTCATGATCGCGTACTTGTTATACGCCGATACGCTTTTGCCAATATCTATGCAAATTTTGGTTGAGTGATTCAAGATCCTCTCAACATCTATGCAATTTTTTGGTTGAGTGATTCAAGATCCTCCCAATATCTATGCAATTTGTTTGGTTGAAGTGATTCAAGATCCTCCCAATATCTATGCAATTTCCTTTTTAGTTGAGTGATTCAAGATCGTCCTAATATATATATGTGCAAGTTTGTGGTTTGAGTGATCCATGATCCTCCCACCTCCTTGGCAATTTCAGGACTAACAAGGAACTTGCCGCACCATCTTTTTTTTGACAATGCAATTCAGATTAAAGATTATTAATTTCTCCAATTAATAATTCTTAAGAGAAATTATTCAAGAAATATCCTTGAATTAAATATGTTTTTTTGTTTGCCCTAAATCTATCAAATATGATTTTTGTTATATAAAACTGTGAAGTTGCATATTTTTACACTTAAAGAAATATTTTTCTCTTGTTTATTAACTCTAGAGAAATCTATAGAATATATGGTTCAATATTATGAATGTTAGCTCATTCTATTTACTTTATCTCTACATCTTTATTTTTTTTATTTTGATTGTTATGAAGCCTCGGTAACTTTTATGGCTCACACAGGAAAAAAAAAAGAGACAATAGCAGAAAATATCAAAGCCCCCTAGTGTGCGTATTGGCTCATGTTATGAAATATTTGAGTCTATGAAAAGGTACCCTTCAAGAGGTAACCTACAATTTATCGAACTAAAAGTTTCGACAATTGAAAAAAAAAAAAAAAAAACTTTATTCAATGATGTACATGAGACCTTTTAAGGCTCACAACGGTAGCTTTTTAGCACCTTGTGTTTAATGAAACACAAATGATCCCCTTGAATATTGAGATTCAAAGTAATGGAACTTTTTAAGTTTTATACTTGCATTTGTAGACATGCCAAGTGGATTTGTATAATTCAAATAAATGACATTCTCCGTTGACAAATTCTTCATAAAAAGAAAAAGTTTGATTCATTACATCGCCTATCCAACGTAGAGACTTTTGTCATAAAAGTGGCTTGATGCATTGCATCGCCCAACCAACGCCTAGTTGGTGCGTTGTGAATCCATATCAAGTTTCAAGAAACCATCCAAATATTTGATTCACCCCCCAAAGTGGGTTGATGTCATCAATCTCACATTTTGAAAAATATGTATGTCGAGTACCTAGATGACATTTCGTCTCTAGAAGAGATCAACGGTTTTTGACATGAACTCTTGAAGAAATTTCAACATTGAGTATGTCACGGTTGACATCACTAAATGTGATTGATTGATTGAACAATTTATATTAGTTTGCAAATAATCTTTATTTGAGTATGCACTTCTCCAGAATTGTGCAAAATAATTCATTCGGATGGAAAAATTTAAATATGAGTATTATTTTTACATGCTCCATGTTCCATGTAGAGAACATCACATAACTCATTTTAACCGTCTTTGAAGGTGAAATATGTGATTATGTATATTCTCATAAGTGAAACTCCTATCCCAAAGAGGATAGTATTTTAGAGTTCATGAGAATTACAAGTTTGAAGTGTGACAAACTATATCTCCTAAGGAGATACATTCTCGCCTATATTTTTTTGACTCGAGTATATAAAAATAATATGCCGAAATCATATCTCTATGACATTGATCACACGGTTCATGTCATGAGGGGGAGGAGATACCCTATTACATGACATGAACATCGACTTAATTGCCTTATTCAAACTTTAGTACATGTGACTTCAAACTTCAAATCCAATTGAAGTCTTATAAATTATGAGATTTATGAAGCATGTAAAGGTTGCTTATGCAACTACAAATATCCTCTATAAGGATCATCATCTTGTTAGTTCAAATTCCATAGAAATTGAGAACACAAGAGAATCTTGAATAGATGATCAAATCAATGCCCTTTAAGAGGCAACAACTCATGTAGATGAAGAGCTTCCTACATTTGAGTCTATGTATATGATCATTGATGATATTCACTTTGAAAAGCGCTTGAAATCATATGATATCCTTACACCACTATAGTGGAAATGTGTTGACTATATTGGCCAAAATCAAAGTCGACACTCGTGTGTGTTATACACGAGCTCTGCAGTTAATGCATCGAGCATATATGTGAAGTACTTTGAAGTACTTGAGATGCCTCAAGCATCCATCATATATATTATATTTCTCATGGTTATAATTATAACCCACAAATCCTCTATTGATAAGAATGATTATGATATTTCGTTTAGTCTTAAGACTACGAATATGAAAGTAACTAGTTACACAAAATAATCGTACGAATCACTATATGTGAAATCCATGGAGGCTATTTCCCATGAGATATACTTATTTGCTAAAGCAAATCGAAGATACACACTCGCAAGTAGTTTAGGTGCATATGCATATTATTTAGTATGACAAATGTATCATAAGTATATAACATGTCATACTTATAAACTGATAGTTTCTATCACTACTTTGAATGATCATGCAGTATCATGTTATGTCAAATATTGTGCATTTTTCACAAGTTTGTTTCTCAGGTCAGAAGTTTGACATAAATATGATGCAAAGACGGGGAGATTAAATAGCTGAAGGCGATGTACTCTTTTTCCTTAGGTAAGATTTTTATCCCACGGGGTTTTTTCTAGCAAGGTTTTAACGAGACATGCAGCCATGGATGAATTCAAGATTGAACCAAGCTCCCGCTCATAAGATGTAATCTTTTTCCTTTGTCATAATTTTTGTCCCAACGGGTTTTGCTCGACAAGATTTTAATGAGGCATCGTGTTAGTGTTAGTGAATATTCAAGGAGGAGTGTTATGAAATATATGATTTGATATAGTGAATATTCATAACATATTGTATTACCATATTTGGATGATATACTTTGACCCCCACACCCTATATAAAGGGTGATTTGGTGGAGAATAATAGACACTTGATATTCCTCCATACTTTGTTCTCTCTTCTCTACTCTTGAGTTCACAACACAAGAAACAAAAACAAATCTATATAAGCGGATTGTCCGTGCTCGAGGCACTACCCAAAAAAACACGTTTCATAATCGTTTCATAATCGATTTTGATAATTATGTAAATTAATTCGAGGGAGAGGGTAAATTTTCAATTAATGGGTAGTTAAGTAGGTGGTAAGGTGAGATCTAAGGGTTGTGGCTGATTTATTTAATCTAAATGCTGAAAAAGCCATAAATTAGTTAAACCATAATGTTTTATGGAAAAGACTAAGGAATTAATTGCCCGTGCCCGAGGGCACTACCCCAAGAAACACTAAGAACGAATAATTGACAATAATAGTACAATTTTGATAAATGTTTTGGCGATAAGTTTTTATTAGCGCCTAATTCTTGAATTCAGAAGATATATAAGTTGAATGTGGCCAAAAATCAAGATTGCATAGAGAATTTTTCGTTCTATAGGTGACTCTATAATGTTAAGATACAAACCGTAGTCGAAGAGAGAGAAAGTTAAAAAAATTCCACCAGTCACCACCACCTATTATATCTCCAAACTTTTGGGAATTGTAACTATAAGTGGGTGGGATTTAAGGATTGGGATTAATTCAATCTAATGACCTAAGAAAAGTCACCGTTCTATTTTATAGAACAGATTTGAGAATGTCTTCTTCACCTTGGAAAAAAGTCTGGTGAAACAGTTCTTTTGAAGGTTGGGTGAGTCTGCCATTAGAATTTTGACACGTGGCACTAATAAAAAACAAAAACAAAAAATCAGTTTGTTTCCCTAACGGAAGGATGGCAAAGTCATCTCCGTCCATCTCCGTCATATGAACGGATCGACTTCGAATCTTCTTTGTTTCTCTTTCTCCCATCACCAAAGCAGATTGACTTTGAATAGGGGTCTTCCAATTTAAGATCTGGAGATATATCATACCATTTATCATACTTATCAGAGATTGGATTTCATTTCAATTTCCCGCCACTTGCTACACGATTAAGGTTGCGATTATGAAAATCCGAAGATGGCGATTTCACTTATTTGTTTCTTCGCTGTGAACATTTCTCCCAAATTCGATCTACATTCTTCACATAATTTTTCGACTTCCAGTAGCTTCTGCATCCTTAATAGAGGTACTCTTTCATTCATTTGGTTCAAATATGTACATATGTGTGTGTTCATTTCAGAACTTCTTCATATTTTTTTACTTATTTTCTCCATTGTTTGATAAGGGGAAGATAGTCGCATGTTTAATTTCTGTTCAATTCATGAGAAATGGGTAGCCCAATCAACAATCCAAGTGCCTCAGGTATGCCTGGTAATTGTTTGAATATTTTAGCACTTGTTTTACATAATTAAGATACAAGTGTATTTATCGTAAGTTTATGGAATAGAAATTGGTACTTACTGGTACATATTACAGAATTTGAAGAAATTGTTGAACTCGAATCATCATCCGATAGCGACATTGAAATCCTGAAACCCAATGGGTCAGAAAGTTCCTGTTTTGTCACACGTGAACGAAACCATAGTGAACCGAGAGAAGGAATTGTGTTTGCGAATGAAGGAAAGGCATTCAATTTCTACCTCAAGTATGCTTGGGAAACTGGCTTTGGTGTGCGTAAAGGAAGTTATAGACGATTGGTAGATGGAACAAAATGTAAAAGAACATTTTTTTGCAGCAAACAAGGGTACCGTAAGAAACGAGACCCATCAAAAGTGCCAAAAGTCAATAGATTGGAAATTAGGTCTGGTTGCAATGCTATGATAATTTTCAAGATAGAAAAAGAAGAATGGATTATCGAGAAGTTTGTGGCTGACCATAATCACGAGTTAACTCCTCATCCGGATATGCTACGGTCCCATAGACATGTATCAGAGGCTCAAGGGGATATAATTAACACATTGGACAATGCGGGTATAGGAGCAAGTAGCATATATTCTTACTTTGTGGAAGAAGCTGGGGGTGCAGAGGATGTTGGATTCCAGAAGTCGGATTGTAGTAACTTTTTGCGTAACAAAAGGATGGAAATTCTTCAAGCTGGTGATGCACAAGCTGTCTTAGATCATTTCAAGAAAATGCAAGCTGAAGATCCGTCATTCTTCTACTCAATTCAGGTGGACTCTGAAAATCGACTGACAAATTTTTTTTGGCGAGACAGCAGATCAAAGAATGACTATAGTTACTTCAATGACGTGGTTATATTTGACACGACATATAGGAAAAATAAGTATAACATGATTTTTGCACCATTTATTGGTGTGAACCATCATGGGCAGAATATATTATTTGGTTGTGCCTTTCTTTTGGACGAGACAACTGAATCTTTCAATTGGTTGTTCCGGTCCTTTTTGGAAGCTATGGATGGGCAAGAGCCGGTCACAATTTTTACTGATCAATGCAGTGCGATGGCGAATGCAATTGTGACTGTGTTCTCGAAGACCCAGCATAGACTATGTTTGTGGCATATTGGGCAGAATGCTGCGAAACATCTTTCTCACTACTATGGGAAGTCAGGATTCAAGAATCTATTCAATAGATGTTTGTATGATTGTGAATCAGAATATGAGTTTGAGACTACATGGAGTTCTATGGTTAATGAATATTGTCTTGTTCAAAATAAATGGTTGGATGGACTGTACAAGTTAAGAGAAAAATAGTGCAAAGCATTCAGCAAAGGATATTTTTCCGCTGATATAAGCTCGACACAGAGAAGTGAGAGCATGAACAATATTTTCAAGAAAGTCACTAGCAAAACAATACCCCTTACGAAATTCATTTTGCGATATGAAAAAGTTGCTGAGCGGCGACATCGGGCAGAGCTATTGGAAGATGTCCGCTGCAACCAAGGTGCGCCCCATGGTGTCGGTAAAATTGGAGGTATACTAAAACATGCGGCTAATTTATATACTCATGCTATATTTCAAAGCTTTCAAGAAGAGCTGTCTCAGTGCATGTCTATAGCGTTACATGAATTAGACGTGAATGAAGATATATGCACATATAGGTTGATTAAGGATGGTGATAAAAGGGAATATCTCGTGAGATTCCGCTCTTCAGATTACATGCTTGATTGCAGTTGTAAGAAGTTTGAGGTTGCTGGTGTATTATGTTGTCATGCTCTTAGAGTTTTGAATGCTAAAAATATTTTTAGCATACCGTCGGCATATATTTTAAAGAGGTGGACAAAGGGGGCCAAATGTGATGTGACTAGTGACGAAAAAATATCCACGGATCAAAAAAAATAAAAAGACTTGTCAAACTACGAAGGAGTCGGATAATGCATAAAGCTGTCTGTGTTGCAAATAAAGCTTCTTTAATGGAAGAGACTGCAGAGGTCGCTGAACATTACATGGATATTGCGCTAGAGAAGATTGAAAGTTTGCTAAAATCTGAAGGCAGCGTGACTTTGCTGGAGAAATCAGTGGAAAGTGATCATGAAGGTGAAGTTGGACAAGAAGATGATTCACCTCCTGCATCCGTCCAAGTTCCACTTCTGGATCCAATTCATGTACGATCAAAAGGCATGAGAAATACACGAATAAAAGGCATTCTAGAGAAGAAAAAAGGCCACAACAGCACCAATACGGCCAATCAGCCTGGGAAGAAAAGGTTGAACCAGCCTCAAACAAGAAGGCCGACGAAAGGCAAGTACATTAATGTTACCTTTTTAGAACTTAACGTTTGTAAATTTAAGCTATACTTGGATTGGTGATGCAGTGATTAAGCCGTCTACCGTGACAAATTATCCGGTTGATATTTTGCCTAAAACGACACTTGGTTTCAACCAGCATACTTCATTGCCAATAGCACATATGGGTCAAAGTAATGAGGTTCAGGTATGTAGTTTTCAACTATAGAACTGAACTTAGCATTTTGAATAACTACAGACAAATGGGAAAATGTGTAGATGAATATGTCCTCTGCTTACCACTACTTGCCATACTTGTCATCGAGTCAGGTGTGTATTGTTCATATGTACTCTAAGTATTGCTTGCAATTATTTTCAAAACTATGCACCATTTACCCAGATCTCATGTACACAGGGTGCAATCCCTGATTGGCAAGCACATCAAGTCAATCTTATGTTCGATCAAACTACGCAAAGATATCCGAACGTTCCTCTAAATAGTCAAACTACACCATTTGCCCAGGTCTGAGGTCTCTACATGAGGAACACATAATTTTACTGTGTATGTTGGTTTTGCGAGTTAATTCATTTTCTTTGTATCCAGGTAACCAGTTCAGACATTATAGGTGGGATGAATTTCTCTCAAAGTTAACTTCCAAACAATTTGACCACAGGTACTATTTGTCTTTATTCTTTTTTTCTACATATGTCTTTCCTTTTAAACTTGCTAGTCCACATGACAATAAGAATTTATGTAATTGTATGCTTGCAGATACATCATCAGTAAACATGCTTTGTAATTTGGAGACACCGGATGCAGTAACAGGCCATGAAGGTGTAAGGACTAAGGAGATGGTCGACATTCGCTCATCGGCCATGAAAGATCCATTGTGAAGAACATAAGGAAAATCTATATCGACCGGTGTTCGGCATAATAATTTATCTGAAGCTTACTAGATTCCAGTGTTCAGTTTTATTAGAAGGGATTGATTGACTGCTTGGTTGCAAGAAATCTGAAGTGTGTTTCGGAGTCAGCTACAAGCATTGAAGGCTGCATATCCCTTGCTCTTTTCTGATGTATTTGTAGTTCTTTTATTTCTTGAGAGCTTAGCATCTCAACTCGCCTGAGTGAAACGTCAGCTGTTTCTTTTTTTTCCCTCTCAATTCTACTAAGGAGTGGTGTATTCCTTCTTCTCCTCTTAAACTTTGATGGCATATTGATCAATAAAAAATTTAGTATTTTCTCCAAAAGATAGGAAGTCATTGCCTTTTTATGTATAAACTGCTAGAATTCGACAGAACCAAGTACTTTTTTTTCCGTTATGACATTGGCGATTGCGTATATCGCATAACACTTAGTGAACGAGGAATGATTCTTAAGGTTCAAGGTCTTGTAGTTCAACATTTGCTTAATGTAATGGACATGAATTGTCAACGAATCGATCAACTAGACAATAGAACAAAGAACAACGAATCAATCAACAAAATATGGGATGTATAGTAGCTTGTTTCTTGAAAGTAAATCGAGAAATGTAATTCTTCGCATATTCAATGCAATGAACAATTCTTTTTTGGCTGGAATCGTGACGTTGTTCATTGACTTCCTTTGTCGTTTTTTGTAACTTAAAAGGAATTTACAGGAATTGATTGATATGAGAATACTGGTGTGAGAATTCAGATTGGAATATCGCTAATCGAAGTTGATCTCTTCTGGTGTTAACGAAGAACAAATAAACCTTGTTGAACAAAGTTTGAGTACGACCGGCCCGTCTGGTCTCTCCCGGTGTTCTATCTGCATCTCTCTGGGATCACACTCAATTGAGTTCAGTTCAAAATCAAAGTTGTGGTTTGCGATAGATTTGTTTCTGGGTCAGATTTCAATTCACATCTGGTTTGAGTTTGATTTGTTCTTGAAGGACCACCAGTTGGTGCAGCCATGGGTCACCAGATTTGAATTTGGAATTTTTTTTCGTGATAGAAGAAAGAGAAACAAAAAAAGATTTGATTATCTTCATGAAAAAGTTGGATAAATTAGACATTTATGTTAATTAATGACGGAACGGGACGTTGTCGTCCTTCCGTTAGTGAAACTCTTCCAATTTTTTTTTGCTTTTTCTTCGTGCCACGTGGCGAAATATGAGTGGCAGACCTACCGAACCTTCAAAAGAACGGTTCTACCAAACTTTTTTCCCTTCACCTTTGTCTGAGGAATTGCCACGTGGAATTTATATTAATTAATGTTGTAATTAGAATGTCAAAATTTAAAAACTACGGCGCTGAAGAGGCGTAGTTGTATCTGGAATTTCTTCTTCACCTATTCAACTACGGCGCTGAAAAGGCGTAGTTGTATCTGGAATGTTGGAACCCACTCATATCTCCCAATCATTTCCCACCCTGATGCAATATTGGCAATTTCAAAACTTATTTGGCATGATTGCATCTGTAAGGAAGGAATGTTGGAGATGAGCGGGCGATATTGGTGGATTCCCTCACATCTCTATATACATGTATGAGAGACTTATGTAAAATAATAAAATTATGTAGAAATTGTATAAATAGAAATTAAATCTGTCTAATTTGGGAGTGAGTAAAGGGAAAAAAATCAACCAACGAAAATTTGGTAATATATGAGATGTGTCTTTTTGTGTTTTTTAGGAACCATTACTTGTTTTTTTTAGTGGGTCATTCTGTGAATTTTCCTCTGTACTGAAAGTGATAAAATTAAACTAATATTTGACTGAGCAATTTAATTTGAGAATGTCATCGCTGAAATTGGAATTTAAAAATGGTGCTGAAGTTGCATGGTTGTATCTCTAAGGTTGGAGAAAAGAAACGCAGTCAAAAGAAATCATAAATTAAAATGGGATTGATATGGTATACAAATGGTATGAATAGAAAGGTGGTATACAAATGGTATAATTTCCGTCCGAATTAATATAATTATAAATGCATATTATATACATATATAAGAGACCCATGTAAAAGAAGAAAGTTATGTTGATTTTTTCTTTTAGGAAAATATGTTGAAATTTTATAAATAGGAATTATATCCGTCTAAATTGGGAGTGAGTAAAGGAACAAAAATCAACCAATAAAAGTTTGGTAATATATGAGATTTGTCTTTCTGTGTTTTTTTAGGAATCACTATGTGTTAGCGGGTCATTCTGTGACTTTTCGCTTCTAATAAAAGTGATAAAATAAAAACTTATATTTGACTAAGTAGTTCTGAAAGAAAAAATTAGTCAATGAATTGTACAAATTGAAAATTTACAATCAGAAAAACTAGCAAAACATACTAATTGAATAAAAGCATTGACTAAAGTTTCAAATTAATATAAGGTACAATTTAAAAAAAAAAATCAATCAAAAACAATAAGGTACAGTAAATGGTAATTAATTAGTACTCGTCTGTCTCTCCTCTTTGTTCTCAATTTGATTTTTGTCACTATTCACTGGGTCACTTTGACCCGATGATTTGAATAGCAAACCGATGTAATTTTTTAATAACTTTTCCATGGTGTTGTAGAGTAAAAGTTGCTCTATAATACGGCGAAAAAAATATCAAAAAATCGTATTATTTTCCTATCCAAATCACCCGGTCAAAGTGGTTCAAGTACGAATCAAAAAAGTCAGATGGGAACAAAGGGGAGAGACGGAGTGATATTCATTTAAATTTAATAATATTAACAAAAACATGTTATTTTACTTTTAAATATTCAATTGCGATGATAGTAGGAGTACCTTATACATTGAACTATACTTTAAAAAGAATACATTGATAGTCAAGCTAAGAAAATGAAGAAAAGCATTATGGATGTTTGACTAGTTTTCCGAAGTTCTCGGACGAGGGTTCAGGAGATACCCAGGGCTTTGGTTTTCACGAGTTTCTTCTTCGGCGGCTTGATTCACTATCTCCAGGAGGATTAATAAGGCGCAACTCTCTCAAAAGAAGATGGGAAGCACGGAATAAACTCAGAAGGAGAGGCAGAGGGTGCTTCTAGACGGTGATTTTTGTAAGGAGGTGGAACTAGGGTTTCAACATCTTCTGATCGGGTTATTCGTCTCGGAGGACAAAGTCATTGGCATGACGATGCGTCCGGTTTTCCGCAAGATTTGGAACAAGGGAAACGAGGTAAAGATGAGTGAAGTTGATGTTAATACTTTTCTCTTTGTCTTTCCTGATCAAGCAAGCATGGACAGGGTCGCGGCAGGGGGACCCTGGGCTTTCAATGGCAGCATTCTTTTGTTGAAACCATGGAAGTTAGGAGACTCAATCAGAGCAGTGGAGTTTTCTCACTTTGAAGCCTGGATACAGTTGAGTAATATACCTATTCACTTGATGAAGAAGAAGACTGAACAAATTATGAACTCTATAGCGGAGTGCTTATTTGTTGATGATCAGATTGAAAGCGAAGACGGAGTAAACTTCATACGAGCTAGGACACGTTTCTCCATACGAGAACCTATTCCCAGGGGTGTACACTTGGTGGTAAAAAACGAGGAGATTTGGATTGATTTTAAGTTCGAGCGAATCCCATATGTGTGTAGATGGTGTGGACATATAACTCATATTTGTGATGAATGTGAGATCTATCCAAAGGAAGTCCAAGCTGAGATGGAACCAGGCTACAGGGACTACTTGCTTTGCCATCCCTAAAAGCCTACAACGAGCAGCTTCAAGGAGAAACAGGCGACAAAAGGTATGGAGGAGGAATAGGGGAGAACTTTTGGGAAGGACACAAACAACGAGGAGGTCAACACCACTGCTGATGAGCAGATAGTGGACGGTGAAGGAACTGAAGACCTTAATGCAACTATGGAGGGCTCAAAAGGTGATGGGAAGCAACAATTTTCGAAGTCAAACAATAATGAGGCCGCTCAGTCTTCAAGCAGTAGAGGAGGAATGAAACAACCACAGATCGATGGAGGGTTTCTTGACAAAAATAAACAGGTATCAAGGGAGGACAGGGAGGAAGTTAATATGGAGGATGGTATGGCAGAAAGAGAGATAGTACGAGATCAGAGACCTAGCTCGACCATGGCAATAGACAGTGGAGAAGCTCTAAACCCGAGCGAAAATAATCACCACCAGCTAGAAGCAAAACAAGCGGGTGGGGTTCTCGACAAAATCAACCAATTTAATGGGGCATTAAAGCAAGGAAGGGGAAGTAATGCGAGAAATGACACGGCAAAAAGAAAAGGCTATGAGATGAACTTCAGCCCCCAGCACCTCCCGCCAAAATAGCGGTGATTGAAGAAGAGTCTCCATCGAAGGATATGCTGACAGTTACAGAGGATCATGGGGGTAGGTACTCAACTGAGAAGAGTGTTGCACGGTCACTTAGTATGACTTTGGCGGCGGCTGCAGTGCAGCCCCGCCCGTCCCAATGAGTCTTTTGAGTTGGAATGTGAGAGGGTTGGGGAACCCCTCCACGTTCCTTTCGCTTCGCGGTCTAGTAAAGCAAAAATCCTATGATTTGGTTTTTCTGCTGGAAACCAAATTATCACGGATTGATATGCAGTAGAAGATGTCAGGCCTCGGCTTCCACGATGGATTTGCAGTAGATTCCAGAGGTAGAAGCGGAGGTTTGGCTTTATTATGGAAGAGTAACATGGAGGTTCAGGTACTCAATCATTCCTTTTACTATATCGATGCTTTAGTTAAAAGGGATGACGAGTTGCAGTCTTGGAAGTTTACAGGGTTCTACGGTGATCCCGATAGTAGTGGGCGCTCTTTGTCTTGGGAGTTGCTAAGAAGACTCAAACCACAGCCGGACATTCCATGGTGCGTCGCGGGAGACTTTAATGCCATCTCGTCATACGCAGAGAAGGATGGGGGTGCGGGGGTAAGTTTCAGTCAGCTCAATCAGTTTAAAAGGTGCTTAGTGACGTGGGTTTGTTTGATTTGGGTTTTCAAGGAAACCCATCGTGGAGTAACAATCAGAGTGATCAGGACAATATTCGAGAGAGATTGGATCAGGTAGTAGCTAACATTCAATGGATGGACATCAACATGGGTGCCAAAGTAACTCACCTTTGGTGGCCGAACTCAGACCATCTTCCTCTTCTACAGGAGTGGAAAGTAGGGGAAAGTAGAGGGAGGCGTAAAAGGAGATTCCAGTATGAGCAAATGTGGGAATTGCATGAGAATTTTCAGGCTTTTGTGAACGAAGCTTGGACGGGCTGTTATGGTACCCTTGCGGCTAAGCTAAATGAAGTCAGTAGGAGGTGCACCTTGTGGAACCAAGAAGTTTTCGGCCAGGTAGCTAAACGCTGCAATTTGATAAGGGAAAGGGGTCAACATCTTGATGGGTTACATCAATCCGAGGATGTTTTGATCGAGAAGAGAGCCTTAGCAGCCGAGTATAATGATCTTCAACGCAAAGAAGGGTTATGCGTAAACAAAGATCGCGTGTGGAGTGGTTGAAGAATGGGGACAAGAATACGCGGTTTTTTCATATCAAAGCCACTATTCGTAGAGCGAGAAACAGCTTTAAAGGGATTGAAAACAATAGTGGGGAGTGGATTTCGGATGACCAGGGGATCAGCACAGTTTTTAGCAATTATTTCTCTGAAATTTTCACCTTGTCCAAGCCGGACATGGAGGATATAGCCCCACTTCTAGCTCATTCGGCAGAATTTATTACGAGTGGTGATACTGCTCGCTTGGAGGAGGATTATACGGCTCAGGAAGTTCACGAGGCGCTCTTTCAAATGGCCCCGGATAAGGCTCCGGGAATTGACGGATACAACGCGGGCTTTTTTCAGAAACACTGGGGTTTGGTATGAGAGGAGGTGACGTGTGAAGCATTGAAAATTCTTAATGAAGGGGGTTCTTTTAATGAATTCAATCGCACGCTCATTGATTTGATTCAGAAGACGAAACAACCGAGGAAACCAAGTGAGTACCGCCCTACAAATCTTTGTACTACAATTTATAAGATTTTGGCTAAATGTATAGCTAATCGCTTAAAAAGTGTTCTTCCATATCTAATATCGGAGCAACAAAGTGCTTTTGTTCCGGGTCGTCTGATTTGAGATAACATATTGACAGCTTTTGAAGTATACATACGCTAAAGACTAGGAAGAGGGGGAAGAAGGGTTTTATGGCACTAAAACTTGATATGGTAAAGCGTATGACAAAATAGAGTGGAGATACCTCCAAGAAGTGCTATTCCATATAGGGTTCGGGCTTCGGTTTCGCACACTGGTGAAGCAATGTGTTTCTTCGGTTACATACTCAGTTCTGCGAGATGGTGTTCGTACGGGTCTTATTATTCCCGAGAGGGGGTTGCGACAGGGATTTCCCATATCCACTTACTTATTTTTATTGTGTAGTGACATGTTGTCGAGGAGGGTCAATGAAGCGGTCGAAGAGGGGAGGTTAGCAGGGGTTAGCTTCCCAGGGCGGACCAGTGGTCTCCCACCTATTTTTTGCTGACGATTCCATGTTTTTTACGCAGGCTAATACGGAGAATATCACAGTACTCATACAGTTATTACAGCAGTACGAGAAAGCTTCTGGACAACAAATTAATATGGAGAAGTCGGCGGTGGTTTTTTCACCTAACACCACGGGAGGAGACAACATAACAGTTTTAGACGCGGCAGGAATAAAGGAGGTCCCTCAGCACGATCAGTATCTGGGATTACCGACAACGATGGGGAGAAATAAGACAGTCACGTTCAACAAACTTACAGAAGGGGTAGGAAGCAAGCTTAAGGGGTGGAAGGGTCAGAACCTCTCAGTTGCCGGAAAAGAGGTAATGATAAAAGCAGTAGCTCAAGCCGTACCTACATATGCAATGTCATGTTTTAAGCTTCCGTACGGTGTCTGCAACAAGATGGAGATGATGATCAGACAATTTTGGTGGAGCAATTCATCAAAGGAAAGGGGTATAAGTTGGGTAGCTTGAAACAAGATGCAATTACCGAAGGAGAGGGGGGGGGGGTCTTCACTTCAAGGATTTAAAGACTTTCAATCTAGCTATGTTGGCTAAACAGGGGTGGCGACTGATGAAGGACAAAAACTCTTTGTGTAGTAGAGTCCTAAAAGCAAAATATTTCCCAAACAAGGAGTTTATGAAGGCGGAACTAGGTCACGGTCCATCGTACGCATGGCGGGGAATCATAGCTGGCAAAGAAGTCTTAAGTAAGGGTTTACGCTGGAGAATAGGAGATGGTTGAAGTATCCCAATCAAGGAGAAATGGGTGCCACACACACAGTCGGGTAAGTTGATCACTCAATTACCCAGTGATACAAATATGCACGTCAGTGACTTGATCAAAGAAGAGGTGAATTGCTGGGATGAAGCCAAGCTGAAAGAGCTTCTCTGGGATGTTGATCAACACATAGTAAGGAGGATTTCCCTACCTATGGTGAAGAAAAGCGATCAGTTTATTTGGACGGAAAATGATCATGGGAATTAGGGCATCTCCAATAGTGATACGTGATTGTTATGCAAATAATACATAAAAGTAGAGTTTTGCATTTTGCATTACGAGTCCTACTCCAACACTACAATGTAAAAATTATGCAAAATATATTTTTTAATTTAATCTTTACTCAAAACACGTGCAACAAGTGAATTGTGGAGGAGAGAGAAAGAGAAATGGTAGGAAAATAGTTATCATCATGTGGAAAATGTAGGAGGAAAGTTTGAGGAAAAATAGTAAACATGTCTAAAAGATTTGCCGAAGCAATTTCCCTCGCCAGGTTTGGCGAGGAGTTTGCATGTTTTGTATTTTGCATCTCACTATGCATGCTCTATTGGAGTCCAATTTTTTACAAACTCCTTTATATTTTACATAAAGTGGTGATTTGCATGATCTATTGGAGATGCCCTTACACAGTTAGGACCAGGTATAAGATAGAAAGGGATCTCGGTGGTCAAGCAGAAAGAACCGAAGCTGAACCTTCGACACTATCTGGAACATATTCGAAGTTGTGGAACGTCAAAACTCCCAAGAAGGTGAATCATTTAATTTGGCGTAGTCTAAACAATGCTTTACCATGTGCAAATAATCTCAGAAGACGAGGGTTGAAGATTGATACGATATGCAAAAGTTGCGACAAAGAGCATGAAACAACTACCCATGTGTTTATGGAGTGTACAAAGACAAGAATTGTGTGGAAGCAGCTTTTCGGAGATGAATTTGTGGGAAAGATGAAAGGGGGATTCAAAGAATGGATCAGTACTCAGCTCCTATCGACAAGTCTCCATGAGCTCCAAAGGGTTTTCTTTACAATCCATGAGCTTTGGTTATTACGTAACCAGAGAGTTTTTAACAATTTTGTCACAGATCCTAGAACAATTATGCAAGCGGTGGAGGATAGAATCCAGGAAATTGAATCAATCGGGGCTTGAATAGGAGAGAACAAGAAAAGAAGAACACATGGAAAATGCCAAAACAGGGATGGGTTAAGGTAAACTTTGATGGAGCTTGGGAACGTGACAATGGCAAAGCCTGCGCAGGGGCAGTTATTCGGGATGATGAAGGAAGAGTCATGGCTGCTATACACAAGAATACAGGTTTCTGGTCGTCGACAAAAATGGCTGAAGTTCGAGCAGCAGTAGAAGGCTTAAAGCTTGCAGACAGCTTGGGGGTCACAAGGATGGAGCTGGAGGGAGATGCAAAAATGATAATTGAAGAGATACAAAGTCGGAGAGAAGGTAGACTGGCTATAGACATCACCGAAGCTGAAGATGGAATTGATGAAGCTATCGAGCTGCTTAAGGGATTGGATCAGAGCACGATCATATTCAATCACCGCGGAGGAAATCTTTTGGCTCATCAGCTTGCTCAGTACCGAAAGAACGAAGATGGAGATTACCAGTGGTTTGAGGATCCCCCTATTGGGTTCAAAAGCTAGCTTTCAATGATGTAATGAACTCTGTTTCGGAGTTGGTTTGGGTGCTATATATATTGGTTTCTCAGAAAAAAAAAAAAAAAACATTGAACTTCATCATTGACAAATCCCATTGTTTATTAAAAATTGAAAAGCATTTCCTTATTAAATCATTGACTGGTTGTTGAGATGGTTACAAATACAAATAAATCAGTTATTTCAAAAACATGCATACCTTAAATTTTGCCGATGAAATCTATCAATTTAAAAATTCTCATCTAATGATGCTAATTTAATATACAAAAATTATAAATCACATCAATTTCTAATAGTTATAGTTACGAATTTTAAAATCATTGACATTATCCTATATAAACTCCCTATACGAACTTATAAATCTTATTTCTCTCTTGATCTATGTCCTTCCTTGCTCTGTTAATATATCTTCTTCTTTGATCATATGTGTATTAACGAATTTACAAGCAGTTAGGAAGTTATCACAAATAGAGGTTACGTTTCCCTAAAAATGGAGGTTATGTAACACACATACCAGGAGTTTATATGTACTTTCATTTTCGTTTTTAGCACATGTTTCACTCTTCGAATCATATCAATGTTTTATCTATTTTTATATGAATCGGTAGTTATATATCACTCATATACTATTGCAGTTTTGTAACTGATTACACAATGTTCTTCTGTAGAGAATCTCTTTAAATGATCAATAATGGAATGGTCATGTATGAGTTAGCTTCTTTTATATCACTATTGAAAAATCATAGAGGTTAGTTGAATGTTTGAGTAATTATTATTTGAGTACACGAATCCAAAATCTCATTATTCTATTAGATTATATATTAAGGTAACTATTATCCCAAAAAATGTAAATGTTCGCCAACATCTTTATTTGCTTAATTGCTTATGTTTATGATTTCCATAAGCAACTATTTAAAAAATATGAAAATTATCTACATTTTAACCCATATTGTATATTTTATCATCACATGAAGTTACAAATATAAAAAATCATCTATGACAATCTGTAAAAGACGATGTTGTATATTTTATATCATCACCTGAAGATACAAATATGAAAGTAATTCTCAGAAAAAAATGTATAAATCTGAAAAAACATGTACATTTCATCATTGCCAATCCTGTAATAACAAAAGGAATGATCCATATGATGGTAGTAGATATAATATTTAGGATAAGTAAAGAACCTCTTTAGATTAGTCATTGCTATCGCCATAATCATTTAGTCAAAATCAATTGATGGGAGTAAATAATATTGCCTCTTACTATATTTGTGCTGCAATTA